>JAVQKC010108450.1:0-17071 GCA_036025475.1 Philypnodon macrostomus | reverse complement strand
ATAAACATACAATGTGAGGTACATTCACTAATGTTTCCTACCCAGGCTCTGACATCACCTACATGTAGAGAGTGGATGGACTTTGTCAAAACCATCTTCATTTGTGATATTTTGTGGCTAATGCTAATTTCAATTTCTTTTGTGTTTATATATAAACATATATAGGCTACTATAGACATTTCATGTATCATTTTCACATTTCAGACACTGACTGTTGCAAGGTAAGGCATAATTGCATAGTTGAATGCAAGCATGTATTATTACCACTGCCACTCAGGGCTCAATCAAACCCAGGGCTTTCAGGTTCAGGGTTCTGTCACTAAGATGAAAAAATGAATCTACCTCAAAATAAATCATTCCAAGAGGAAGAGCATTTTCCTTCTGTAATGTTTGCCTAAATATTCAACAACATAACCTGAAAGCATTTAAGTTGAGTGTATAGTTGAGTTCTTTTGAGTTACATGTTTGTCCGGTCACTTCGAGCGGACCTGTCTCTTCACCGTTTATTTGTTTTGTGAATTCCTTGAGCCGTTTTAAATGTGTGATCTTTGGGACCTTCTGTCGGGGGAGACACACCAAACTCAAGGGAACAGCCCAAAAGAGTGTGTGCTGCTGCTAACAGAGGAACAGAGGAGCTTTGTCAAAACCCAAAAACATTAGAGCCACATCAGAACAGTTGGCTACAAGCTTCAGATCTGTCTGTGCTTCGGCCAAATGCTTACAATAATAAAAATGGTTTTATACAGCATTTTCTCAACACCCAAAAACGCTTTACAATTACAATATTCTTTCACTCTTCAGTCACACCCGGTGGTGGTAAGTTACTTGTGTAGCCACAGCTGCCCTGGGGCACACTGACAGAGGCATGGCAGCCAGTCTGTGCTTACGGCCCCTACGACCCACCACCAAACACCAATCAGACAACCACATTCATTCATAGGCAATGTGGGTTGTGTCTTGCCCAGGGACACAACAACAGTACATGCTCAGGTGGGGAGTCGAACCGGCAACCCTCTGGGGGCTCTCATCTTTAATGAATAATCGTGAGGAATTATGCAAGAGATATTGAAGAAATAAGTTGTGTGTTAAAGGGATTTGATTTTACCTTCAATCGAATACAGTAGTACATTTACTTCTTGACCAGAGGCGGCGCTAACATTAGGCAAAAGTAGGCAGCTGCTTCGAGCCCCAAGCTTCCAGGGCCCCATAAATGAAGCCCAAAATAAATATCTCTTGGTAATTATTAAACTTAATATGGTCTGTATGGTTAGGACATCTGGTTGCTGTGGGCTGACAATCAAAAAAACTTTTGGTAGGACTTAAAAAGGGCCAAATTCAGAGGGCCCCAAGTCACCTTGAGCCCCCACATCGCTAAATCCGCAACTGCTCTTGAGTTGAGTGATACATTTACTTACAGATTGAAGTACTTTTCTACCTTTGATTTGTGGACGTTGCCATGGCTCTACATTCGTTTGTCCAACCTTGAAAACCGTGATAAAGAGAGACTGAATTGTTGCAGTAGTTGAGGCATTTGATCGAGGTCTATTGTTGAATTACCGCTCTGTTAAGCATCACTTCAGTTAGACACACATTCCAGAGATTCTTCTTTAATTACAGCAAGATTGTAGTTTGTATGTCTGCAGAAGGTTTTGTGGTATTTAACCTTTATTTTACCAGGACATATCCCATTGAGATTAAGGCCCTGTCCACACCGAGTTTAGGCGTATCCGTTAAGGTATTTTCTGGTTTAGGCGTTACATCCACACACACAGAGCAGGTGTTTTGAGAGAAAACCATCACGTGAGATTTCAAAACTCTGGTTCCATGTTTACGAGACATACTGTTCTTTTCTGGAACAATATCGTTGTGGCTCCTCCTCTCTCTTATAACCTCTGAACTCTGACAATAACAACAAACAAGGAGCCCAGCCGGGCATACACAGTACAGCATTTCAGTGGAGCTGTGTGAACCTGTGTGGACTCAGAGATTTTTCCGTGTGGACTAAGCCTAAGAATGTCTTTTTCAAGAGAGTGCTGGCCAAGAGGCAACAGCAAACACAAAATTCAGTTACATATTTACACAGATAAGACATGAAGTGCATGCTGTAACTCAAAAAGTGATGGTCACATTTAGATAACATTTCCTAGCAGTAAGAGGCCAAAGAACAATTATTATATTGTGTATGGATTGTCTGGATCTACATGTTCTACTTGTGTTGCTGTGGGTTCTCTCCCTTTCCATTCGCCATCCAAAGACATGGATGTATAAGTGAACTGGAGAATCGAAATGTACCCAAGTAAATGAATGTTAGCCTTGTAGATAGTCATTGTCCAGAGTGTACCACGCCTCAGGCCCATAGTACCCTTACAACCCCCAACGACAGACTCACAGTTAAATAATTGAAATATGCTTTACTTCTTAGCAATACAAATAGTGGTATATGTAATATATGATTATGGGACTAAAGCAAATACTCTTTTTCCTCGTAACCTCAATTTGAGACACATATTGTTTGTGGCTTCCAGCTTCCTCCTCCCAGACCCTGGTACATTATGAGATTTAAGGGAAAAAACAGGGCACACCTCTCATTCTTCACAGCTCTGGTACCAAGAGGCCACAGTAATGTAATAATGTCTGTGTGTTTAATAGACTTTAGTTATTATCTAAACATGCAGAGTGGAAACACCAGCTCAGAGCCTTAAATGGAGCTTGGGCTATTGTATAGACCAGCTTCCTGTGAGATAAGGGAGCCAAGGATGGTTTGAAGGTTTTGCATTGATAGCACAACTTTATATGGGTACACACAAGACTGCAATAAGGTTAACTCACCGTAGATGTATTGGCAAAGTATGGTTCGCCCTCTTCCTCCCACTATCCAAAAGCCCATAGTAGCCTATAATAGGACTAGGTAGAAGATGAATTAAGTAATATATTGAAACTACACTGACTGTAAAAAAACATTCTAGACCCATATTGATATTTCATTTACCAGATTGGCCGATATTAATTCTGATACCAATATTTTGTGAACGTGATTTGGTAGGCTGTTCTCTGGGTGTTCTGAAACCTAAATATTAGAAGTTATTATTTTTGCACAGTTTAACACCGGCCATCTATACGGGTCGATACTAATATCAGTCAACCTTTGGGAATATCAGCCAATACCTATTTACCTAACTGTTTCCTAATTAGCAAGAGAAAATTACCTAGTGTTGCATGTTTCATTATCATGTTTCATTATCATGTTTCATCAGTAGTCAAAACAGTGAAGGTTGTAAATGATCCTGTGTCTGAGTTCATGCTCACTGTAGTATGACGTCAGCCTCTTTACCTGAGTCACCTCCAGATAGTCACCTGCTGTGTCTGTCCTTTACTGTTCCTGTACACACACACGCACACGCACACAAATGCGCACACATGCTTACACACACTCACACACACGCACACATGCTTACACACACTCACACACACCCACATGCTTGCACACATAAACACACACGCACCCACACACATGCACACACACACAAACACACATGTGCTGAGGGTGAGTGGCAGGTCTGATTCTGAACACTGAGAGCAGTGGATGTCATTTTCACACCCATCTCTTCTCTGACATGTGCAGTAAATGGTTTCAGGGAAAAGGAAATTCTTCTGCTGCCGACGTAAATGGGAATATCATGGTGTGGTATAGATGACCTGTGTATGGCACACATGTATTTTACATTTATTAACCTCATTTATATTGACAATATTTAGGCTTCAAATCAACACTCAAACTACATTCAATCCACAATTCACTTTTGGACCCTGATCCACCAGATTAGATTTATTGTTCCACTGAACCAGATATTTGAATATTGTGAGTTCTTTCCTTTTGGTCCCACTGACCACAGTCATATAGATGACCCATGGATTATTTCACATTGATACAACTTAGAGCGTGTAGGTAAAGTTGATGCAATTATTTTAGCATTAAGCCAATGAAAAAAATACACAATCTCAACAATTCCAACAATCTCCATCGTGGTCAGGAAGGAGGAGAGAGAACCCACAGTAACACAGGGAGGACATACATTAATCTTTGTACGTTTCTGTCTTCTAGGCCTTCCTCCATCCGCCATCATGTCGAGCAAACGTGCCAAAGGGAAGACCACCAAGAAGCGTCCACAGAGAGCCACCTCCAACGTGTTTGCCATGTTTGACCAGTCACAGATCCAGGAGTTTAAAGAGGCCTTCAACATGATCGACCAAAACAGGGACGGGTTTATCGACAAGGAGGACCTGCACGACATGCTGGCATCACTGGGTAAATATATACTGGACACTGACTGCCACTTTATTAGGTACACCTGTTGCTCCTAAATGCAGAGATCTATTCAGAGATCTATGGCAACAAATCAATGTATTTAGCCCTGAGATATGCTACAACATGCTAACTTCAGTCACACGCCCATCTACCGATCCCCAAGCCCAGATAAATGGAGAGAGTTGCAGTAGTAAAATATGACAATGAAATGACCCCTAAACGGAAGGAGGCAGCTGTTGGGACTTTCAGGACAGGTGGCCAGTGTGTTATTTTGGGATATCAGATCTACATTGTGATGACTGATTGTATTGTGTGTCAGATATTATTACCAACCCATGCTTCCAAGGCCCCAGGAATGAAGCCCAAAATAAAACGTATTGGTTATTATTAAACTTAATATGGTACTTTTTCTATGTCTGGTTAATCCATCTGGTTGCGGTTGCAAAAATCCATCATTGTCAATTTTCTGCTCCCCTGTTATAGACACACAGAGGAGGTAGAGGAGCCAATGCTTCTACTCAAGTAAGAGTACCATTACTTCAAAAATAATGTTACTCAAGTAAAAGTCAAAAGTACTCATTCACATAATTACTGGAGTAAAAGTAAAAACTACTCAAGTCCTGAGTAACTGTTTGAGTGTAATGTCAGATTATTTGTTCAATTTTGTGGTAATCTGCAAAAAAAATAAAAAGATAATAAACAGATTTTGATATTTTCAAAAGATAAACATAAAATGTAAATAATATTTAAAAAAATTAAGGAACAAGGAACACATTTTTCACATAAAGCTGTTCTTACATGACACACAGAGGGGGTAAAAGTACTCTTACTCTTTCTAGAGTTTACTCAAGTAAGAGTACAGTTACTTCAAATTATTATTACTCAAGTAAAAGTCAAGTAAAGTGCAGTAAAGATACTCTATGGAGCACAATGTGTGTATGTAACTGTACTACCACCTCTGTAGACACAAATATTTAAATACTAGGGCTGATACAGGGCTGAAATAATAATCTGGGGTGGCTCAGTGGTGGAGCAGTCATCCTATAACCAGCGGGTTGGCAGTTCAAATCTGACTCAAAACTGTGAAGACTGGGGCCACAGTTTAGCTCAGTCATGTGCATGCGGCCCATATTCAGAGCTTGAAATGCTCACTCGGGTGTCATGAGTTTGAATCTGGCTCATGACAGTTTGCCCAATGTCTCTCCTCACTCTTCTCCCTGGTTTCCTGTTACACTACTGTCTATCAGAAAGAAGCACCAAAAGTAGCTCTCAAAAACGCTGAATACTGTTGTTGAGTCCCTGAGCAAGACACTTAATCCACATAGTCTATGTATGAACGTGGTTGCGCATTTGATGTTTGGTGGCATTTGGAGTAGGTATAGCTGCCTTTTCAGTCAGCCCCAGGGCAACTGTGGCTCCAGAAGTAGTTTACCACTCCCAGTATGACTGTGGAGAACATGAACAAAGCAATTGTACAACATTTTTGAGTGTCCAGAAAGACGCTATATAAATATGATGCTTTTATTATGATTTCTGTTATTAATCTGTATAATAAAACAATAATAAAAATACCAACTATGGTGTAACTAAATATAAAAAAGACTGAATAAACTTGTTCCCCAGGTAAGAACCCGTCAGATGAGTACCTGGAGGGGATGATGGCTGAAGCTCCAGGTCCCATTAACTTCACCATGTTCCTGACGATGTTCGGAGAACGACTGAACGGGACAGACCCAGAGGACGTGATCAGGAACGCCTTCGCCTGCTTCGACGAGGAGGGATCTGGTCAGTACAAATATAAATGACAACAATGACTTTTTATACCGATTGAAACCCAGCTACAAGGGGTCACAAGCCAGTGTAGTTTCTTGCTGGTCCCAAGCCTGGATAAATAGACAGGGGAAAAAAACAAAAGCAGATGGCAGTAGTTTTAAAATCATTGAATTAGCATTAGAATTACCCACCAAATATTACAAAGTGTCCATAAACAAATGGCGGCTAGCCAACTGTACATGTGTGATGTCATTGACATTGTGTGTACAGTAGTTACAGAAGTTCTCTCAGAGTTTGTTAAAGATCTAAATGAATAAGTGAACTTTGGGGAATAAAGCTGACTCTATCTGTTATTGGAAACCACATTCATTCAAACATAATAATCAATCCGTCGTTTATACGTCCAGGTTTTATCCACGAGGACCACCTGAGGGAGCTGTTGACTACGATGGGCGACCGTTTCTCAGAGGACGAAGTCGACGAGCTTTTCAGAGAAGCTCCCATCGACAAAAAGGGAAACTTCAACTACGCTGAATTCACCCGGATCCTCAAACATGGGGCTAAGGACAAGGATGACGAATAAACCCTTAATCATCACATATTATGGACAGACTCAATGATATAATGTACCAGCCAGGTTTACCTCTGCAGGCTACAGCTACTCGACCTGCACAAACACAGCAAAATACCATTTATATGAGAAATACTATCAGAGACAATACCTTTGGATGTGTTGACGATCAGTAAATTCTGACCAAAGTTTCTGCATTCATGTGCTTCTCAAGATGTTCTGCTTCTTTGTCTTTGTGGTGGTGATGATCAAGCAGACAAAATTGAAAAATGAAACCGTGCAATTGTAACCACACAATTTTTGGGGGCCTATTATTGCCTTTATTACTGAAAATGTCAAAATTAGACCTAGATTCAAGAGTCAAGATTCAAAGTGTTTATTGTCATATGCACAGTAAGAAACATGTTTCCCTGCACAATGCTGCCCGGACGACTGGATGCCAACAATAAAATTGTAGAAAATAAAGATCAGCATGCATAAGTGAGAATATATATATATATATCAGCAGTAAACAGTGGTTGTGAAGGTGCAGATAAATCCCTATAACCAGGCAAGTACAGTTACATGTGCAAGATGATAGTGATGTAAACATTCAATCAGTTACATGCAACTGTATGTAAACAGGTTATTCAGGTACAGTATAGATATTCATGTGCTTCAATGCATTTCAATGCATGACAAACAATACATAACCGTCTTGGCAGGGGTGATGATAGCTTTAGACAGAAATGGGGTGGGGGCGATATGTAAGAATATAATATCCAGATTTTTTTAGGATCAAGATCACAATTTTTCAGTGTACATTCAATCCAATGTTCATCATAAAACTAATACTATTTATTTTCCCATTTTTATTAATATGAAAATTGGCAATGTTGTGGTAAGAGCAGAGCATAAATTAATGCACTGTAGTACAATTCAACGAACTTCACAGTTTAGCAGATTGTCATAGCTTCATATTACGATTAGATTTTTTTATTGCCATATTGCGCAGCTCTAATAGAAATCATGCTGGTCCATAACAAACATGGAGTCATTCTTGTGAATGGAATAACTGTGTATTTAAATTTTTACTGTAGTCCATTGATAAGTGGATGTACAAAATGCAATTTCAAACAATTACATGTTTATGTATGAGGCATGTATATGTTTATGTATGAGGCATGTATATGTTTATGTCTGACTTGAGAAGAATCTGTGCATTTTAACCATGGTAATGTTTTTCCTACCTTCTAAGGAGCACATGAATGCAGCATATGTAGATGTAAAGTAATTATATTCCTACATACATTTCAAGCTAAATTTCTTGATAAAGACTTCATATAGGGGCTCTGAGGGCCCCCCTGAAGGATCTTCCCGAACCCCTTGGGGGCTTCAGACCCCACTGTGGGAACCACTGATTGTAGACAAATTTTTTTTCTAATATAAATTTAGTCTTTCATTTCCACATTTCTTTATTACAATGCATATAAAAACATCACAATTACTGAGATTTGTACATTTAAATATAATACTCCATCCCAAATGAAAATAATGGCGTAATTCTTGTAAGTTTTTTGTTTGAGAAGTATTGTTGGGAACACTTCAGACAACCTACATCATCACCTACATCAGAGAACAGGGTCAATTTTTAGTTCATTTTTTATTTAGGAAACTTACCAACTACACCTTTAATGATAAATGAATGGTTGTAAATGATCAATTAACTGGTTACTAATGCTTAACGAATAATTAATTAGAGAGAGAGAGAGAGAGAGAGAGAGAGAGAGAGAGAGAGAGAGAGAGATCGGCTCAACATCGGTATCGCCTGTACAGATGGACAATGTTTATCTGCTGTTCTAAAGAGATCATTTCTAATATTTAGGTTTAGACACAGCCAGAGAAGGAACTTTAGGGTGACAAAATGTAATACAAATAATATTTCTAGACTTAAAGCAGTTATTCATATAATCCTATATTATTAAATATCGTTATCAGACAAGTTGGTAATTGAATATCAGTATCGGACAAGTTGGTAATTGAATATCAGTATCAGACAAGTTGGTAATTGAATATCAGTATCAAACAAGTTGGTAATTGAATATCAGTATCGGACAAGTTGGTAATTGAATATCAGTATCGGACAAGTTGGTAATTGAATATCAGTATCGGACAAGTTGGTAATTGCAATATCAGTATCAGACAAGATGGTAATTGCAATATCAGTATCAGACAAGATGGTAATTGCAATATCAGTATCAGATGAGTTGGAAATTGAATATCAGTATCGGACAAGTTGGTAATTAAATATCAGTATCGGACAAGTTGGTAATTGAATATCAGTATCGGACAAGTTGGTAATTGAATATCGGTATCAGACAAGTTAGTAATTGAATATTGGTATCAGACAAGTTGGTAATTTAATATTGGTCCCTACTTAATAGTGTCAGGTTATATAAAGTCTTGATGACAAGGACCACAGAAAAGTAAGAAAAAACGTTTATTTTCTCAAAAACGCTGATACAAAACACATTTAGACTTTAAGGCGTATATTGCACAAACTATGGAGAAGTTTTATTTAAAAAGAGACATCCCTCGGTCGTAAGGCACCAACATCCAGTCATTCTGCTAATGACGAAAATTATTACAACTTTGTATTTGGCTAAAAAAACAATATGTGACAAAAGTCCACATGCCAACAACAGATTTAATAAACAAAAATATTTACACATGCATGATCATCTTTTCATTTACAGCTAAAATTGTATTAAAATGGTCATAATATGGCAACCAATGAGGTGTAGTCACAGTGAATCTAGATTATTGATGACATTTTGAATAAGCCAAGCACTGATCTTTGAAAATGAGGTATAGATTCAGTTCACTGGCTTCCAGAAGCGCAAACTGGCCATCAACAAAATGGAAAGATTTGGAATTGAGGTTTTCTATTGTGTTACAATTGTGCTCAAGAACCAAACCGGCCGACCCTATGCATTAACATATAAAAAATGGGTCCCAGAAAAAACATGGAGATGATCTGAAAATGTAAAAAAAAAAAAAAAAAAAGAGCGCCTTTAAAAGATTTGTGCTCAGAAAATGTTTAACTGACCAAAGCTTCAAAATGATAGCGTCATTCTCAACTTGTAGGTCAGAAAATAAAAAAATAAAATATATTAGAATGTAAAAACTAGGTAAAAATCTAAATCTGATTCAACTTGTGGGTCAGGGCCCAAAAGTGGGTAGTAGGTAAGTGACACCAGCTGAGCATAACCAATCGCTGGACAGTATTTTTACAATTAAAAAATATGGGGAGGTACAAAAACTGGGCCGCTAGCCACAGACTTCGGACAGTTTCATGGAAACTACAAGAACTGAAATTCCTAAATATATGGAAAGTATAATTTGGGCTTCTGCTACTACTGCTACTACTGCTGTTAAGACAACAACAACAGTCAATTTGGAATACATTCTTTTTTTTACTTGATCTTTGAAATGCACAGACCATGTCCCAAATAATACAAATGAACCAATATAAAAACATGTAAAGAAACAATTTTCGGCAGGAAATGTGACCAGAACAGCATGGTATTGGTCTCGTCCCATGCGTGGCCCTACACCAAACATGAATATGGTCCAAATGTAGCTAAAGAAGCCACTGCTCAGGTTTCATGATGTACAGTTGTCATGGTAAGAAAATGGACAAAATAGGAACGAATCAGAGCTGGGCATTTTCATTTGCTGGGACTAAATGATTAGGCTATCCAAAAAAAAAAAAAAGTTCATAGACATTGATAACATTGATCCCATTCCTACATTCAACATTACTGCTACTGAGACTGCTATTGTAGGGTGCTGGTGACAAACATGACTGACCTATGCAACATTATCGCAAGTATTTTCTTTAAAAAGTCTATCAAATGCACTTGTAAAAAAGAAGGAAAATCTTGCTTGTCCAGTTCAATGAGTTTTTACCCCCCAAAGATGATATGTACAAAGAGTTCACCATTTTAGTTCACCGTTTCTTGGTGCAAGCTGTGTTTCGGTGCCCAAACTGCGGCGATGGGCGCTTGTACGACTTGAAGCGGGCTCGAATTTTGTCTTTTCTCAACCATGCCCCATACATTTGATACAGCTGGTCTATGGGACATGCTAGCATTACTGGTGGACATATTGGTTGTAATAGCGGGCTGGATTGGAGTGATGCAGATTGGGCTGACTGATTGGGTTGGGGTCTGTGATGAGGAAATGGCAGATGCTGCTGGTATGGTTACTGGGTATAACGGTGATTTGTGCAGAGGCATGTATAGAGGGACCCCTAGTGGTGTGGAGGAGACTATCGCCACGGTGGTGTGTGAAGCCTGGGATTGGGTTTTGGGAGTAGAGGAAGAGATTTGAGGTGTAGAGGAAGCAGAGTTGTTGCCAGGTTTGTCCTTTTCCAAGGCACTCCAGATTACTTTAGCGATGGTAGGGGTCGTTATGACAACTGGGGAGGCTGAAGATGCAGGTGGGTTGATGGATACTGTGACCGTTGGTGCAGACATTGCCTTTTCCATGAGACTTTGGGCACGGGAGGGGTCCAGCACCTGAAATGATAAACAGGTAATTATATAGATGCTAATAAATACAGTTATGGTTATGTTTAGAGTGATATAAATCAGAATTGAGTACATCAGAGAGGCGGCTCGTGTTTTTGGAGAGTCAGAGGTATCCAGATTGAGATGGTCTGGGCGTGTACAGAGGAGGGATACAATCATAGGTAGACAATTTTACCCACTTGTGTGCTCGCCCATGACAAAGCCAAAACAATGCATTTGAAAATGTGTGATAATTGTGATTACCTCGGTAATGCACTCGATAAGTACATCTATCTGAAACAGTGAATATATTGGGTAGATGGCTGCTACGGTTAGAGCCGGCAGACAGGAGGCCAAAGACCAAAGAGGAGAAGTATGGATGAACATGAAGTTGGGTGAGAGAAGGGGATGCAGAGGATATGCCCAGATGATTCACTGTGGACACAGAAGCCATTTCACTAAAAACTAACCTGTTGGGCGTCCTCTGGCGGTGGAGTGGGCACAATCTCTCTCCTCTCCCCTTCAACCTCTCTGGGTACCAGCTTCTGCTCCTCCTGCCTCCTCTGGTTCTCCTGCTCGGCCGCCCTCTGCAACGCCGCATCCACCAGCAGTCTTAGGTCACTGAAGTCTTGAGCGGGTGGTAGCAGTTCCGGAGGGGTGGGCGGAGGCGTGTTGAAGACGTTTTGACCACTTTGCTGTTCCTCCGCTTCCCTCAACAAGCTCTGAGTGTCCAGCCGCATCAGGGCCTCTTTCCCGGTGAAGCTCCCAGTCAAGATGGCAGTCGCAGTGTTACCCAGCATGCTTAGGTCCAGGGTGGGGGCGGGGCAGATGACTGAGGGGCGTTGGAGTTGGTAGTTCGGGGAAGAGGAAGTGTGTTCTGGAGAAGAGTAGGGTTCACTTTTGAGGCCGACTTTTCTGGAGATGGTGAACTTCGTGGGGTCCTTGCCGTCCTTACGCAGCAGGTCAGGCAGGAGGCGCCGGCGAGCGTTGATGAACCAGTTGCAGATCTAAAGAAAAGCAAATGCAAATCTTAATAAAAGTGCCAATCTCTCACCAACTCCAAAAATACCTATCCGGCCCATAAGTTTAGTGCTAAACCAGGCCTGAACTAGGACTAAAACGGACTAAACCAGCTGTACACTAGAACCTAAACTTCACACCTCAAACCAAAGAAAGACTTCAACTACAAATGAGTACCACAGTCTGAGAACCACCGGTCTAGATTATATAATCCAAAATCTAGTTCACGAAAACTGCTAACTTTCACTTTGGCCCGCCCTGTGTCAGTAGTGGAAGTGAAGCCCCACACTCACAGCTGGCATCAATGAGAGACAGATCTAAAATGCTCTGAACCACACAGACATTCCTCTTAAATGACTGCATCACAAACACACTCTGCCCCACAATCAGCTCTGATGTCTTATCTGAGGAGACCTGTGCTCAAGTAAAACACTTTAAAATACTTCACTGAAATTTAAAGGTGAAAACGAATACAATAAAGTACTTTTTATACTGTGGGTTCGAATCCTACTCCAACCTGTGCATAATGTTGTGTCCTTGGCAAGACACCTGAACTTGCCACTGTGTCTGTATGTTTAGTTTGTTTGTGACTGTGGATGAATGAAGAATGCAATAAATTGTAAAAATGATCTTCTAGAGGTCCAAAGAGTATCTAGAAGTCTGATGCATTAGGGTAAAATTAACAATAAATATATATACACGTCATTCAGCATATTCTCATATTAAGCCCAGGGGGTCCATCTCACCTGCAGCACAGAGAGGTTGGTCTGCCCGGACAGGCCGAGCTTCTCCTGCTCTGAGGGGTAAGCGTTGAAGCGGTGTTCGTAGAGCCACGCCCTCAAGATCTGCACCGCCTCTTTGGGCAGGTTACCGCGGCGACGGCGTTTCCCAAAGGCCCCGCCCCCCGACAGGTCGAGGGGACAGCCGTCATCACTGTCCGACATGGCCGAAGAGTGACCCTGCTCCTCGTGCTCCAGGGCTAAGGATAAGAGAGATAGAATATATGTTAGAACAATATTTAAAGATTATAAAGAAGAGCAAACAACCTTTCCTGGTTTTGTGGAAGTGTCATGTCTCACCTCAGATCTGTCAACGACTTTACAACAGCCTTACTGCAGCCCTTTAACAGTACATTTCTCATGAAACTTGCATGAACCCAACAACCAATAGAGAATTGTGAATGAAATAACCAGGACAACGTTTGCAAAACTTTTTCTTCCAACAACATCCAAAAAACACACACACTTGGCAGAGCATCCGTGGACTATCCGGTTCTCAAATGGTGGGGCAAGACCAAAAATGTTCCGCTTTTATTGTGGTAATAAAACAGTTAGGTCTATGTGCTGTTACGGTTGTTGTAAAACTGGGTGTCACCCCCGGACAAACGTAGGGACACAGGAACAGTTTCCTGTTCATTCGTTTTCAATTTTTTAGAGATAGATAATACATTAAACCCCACCCCATTATAACTTCAATATTCTTAACACAAAACACAACTGCTTTAAAAACTCTAATATCTTTACCCAAAAGTCAGTCTACAGTATAATTATTGAAACTAGTTTGGGATACTAAGCTTAAATACAATGACATAGATTCATATAATAATGATTGGGTTAATGACTGCATTTCTTTATTCTACTTCCAAACTGTGTCCGTCTTCAAGTGTCAATATAAATGGAGCAACCGTACAATTATCATTAAACTAACCAGATCTACACGCTCTCCTTGCCTGCTCATAGTCGAGGTCAAGCCTATTCCAACTAGTCATAGCCTGCTCCTGGGGTGAGCTGCAGCCCACAGTAGATGCCTCTCTTCGGGCAGAGACCGTAACCCGACCCCTGGTTATCATGGTGGTTCTTCACAAAGAGGATTGAGAGAGGATTGTTGTGTGCATATCAACAACATCACAGCGGCCTCTGACCGGGGGCCGACAGACCGGAGTTAAAGGAGGCCCTTTTTTTAACCTCAACATTCAAGCTTTAGGGAAGAGGGTTATGAAATATGCCATATAATCATTAGTTGTCTAAATGTCAATTCTATCAAATACAAAAAAAAGACTACTACATTCGCATTGATAACACGAGATTAAGTGGTGTGCAGAGCGGTCCTGACTAAAATAGTGCTGAAAATAATTGAAAATGTTACTTCTGGTGTATTGTGCAGCCCTCGGTCAAGTCTGAAACAGATTTGATTTGAATGGTTCTCACTTAGATGTAGCCCACTATCTTGGTCTTATCAACATCACAACAGCAGCCTCTGACCATAGGGGCCTGAGCTACAAGAGGCCATTTTCACCTCAGCGTTTGAGCTTCAGAAAGAGCAGCTCATGCTCACGTTAGCATTGAAGCCACTGATGTAAACGAACCACTGTCATTGAAATTCTTTGTGATTCAAGTTTCAGGCAAATGTGTTCAGGAGGCCTTCTGTTACACTTAATCACAGCATTTCACGCTCTAGAGCTAAAGTTAATGCCAAAGATTGTTAGGATCTTTGACACACAGGAGCATCATTTGTGTTTCGATGCAATCTTCAATGATCATTTTAGGAACAAAATTAGTCTTTTTACTTTTAGTTTCACAATGGTGTTTTCAAGGGAACCAAATTTGTATTTTAAAAAATATTTTTTCACATGATACTTTTAGATCATGTCAAACTCATTTCATCTATTCATGTTTTTCTTTCTAGTGTGATTTTTAAGAATTTATATTTGGGGATACTTCTGATCAGTGCTCCGCAACTACACTGGTTCATCGTGGCCCCAAAATTATTGAACAAAAACACAATGGTGTTCAAGTGAGGACCCAAAGACATTATGGTGATTGTAACAGGGAAATGTGAAGTCTCAATACACATAACCCTAAAACAGACCTGGGGGGGAGGGTCAGCGTTCTGTGGCACTTACAAAATTGCCCCCCAAAAGGGTTTTTTGTAAACATACATGAAAACTTCTGTTAAAATACTATGTCAGCATTCTATCTCTTGTGATACATTTTAGAGATACTGACACCATATGTAAACAAACTAGTTCTAATGACTGGCTGTGTTGGTCAAAATTACACTTTTGTGCCACGGCTGTAGGGCAAATGGGAACGGACTTTTCAGATTCAGAATCTGCCTCATGTTTATTTTCTTTTAACGTCAGCAAATAAGAATGTTTGGGGTTTAGGGACTGTTGACACTAGGGCCTCTCTTCATTTCATATTTAACTCGTGGATTTTGTTTACAACAGTCTCTAGAGCGCTTTGGAAAAATGTTGTCCTTGGTTTAAGATGATACTGCAAATGAACACAAAAGCCCCAAGTGTCGGTTTTCCCCGCTTTCATTGTTAGACTTGGTGACAACGATGAGTAACTTTTATAAAAACACCTGGATGTGTCAATGTAGCGTCATATGATTCACTCAAGTCTGTAACAACCCAGCCACAGAATGTAAAGAATTCCGCCTCCAAACCGCGCAAACCAGGTTTCTTTTGGGGTTACGAGCCACGAGCGAGTGGCGCGAGGCACAAAGGGGCTGCACGTCCAGCATGTCGGTCCTTCTTCGCCAGATGGACACCATGCCTCCCTCCCGCTCCCTCTCCAGGCTGATAACTAGCTGGCTAGCTGTCCCTCCAAATTTAAACACAAACACGCCGCATTGGTCCACAACAAAAGGCACACATACCAGACGCAAAAGCCACCACTCACCACCACCCGTTACGCGCCACACATGCGTAAGAAAAAGAGACTGGAGCGTGGCTTACCTCGTTTCAAAGCTTTCATTCTTTGTTGATGCTGGAAACGCACAGCTGTCCAAGTTGCTTGCTGCCGTACAAAGCGTGCTCCTGACACTTTCTTCCAAGACGCAGACGCGGTTTTCCTCTTAAATGTGACCTCGTGGTGCGCTCTGCTGAAACAGAACGACTAGCCTTGTCCCATCGCACTCGTGTCTTCCAGTCAAGTCAAAACGTTGAGTTGTTTGCGCGTCGCTTACCCCGTTTTTACCTGCTGCACGTAGCCAGCAGCGCCAGCTTTTTGCCAACCTCTTGACAGACGCCCTGGTCCCGCCTCATTAGCAGGTCCCACCCAATCAGGGCGCTCTATTAAGCCCTCGATGCAGCTGTTATCCAATCAGATCGCTCCAGTGGACAGGCAGAGGCGATGTGTCTGTGTTACGGTGGTGACTGATTGAGAAGAAGCATTTCATTCAAAAACAACTCATTGAAAGATTTCTACACGTACATGTACCATTGTGACCAGACGTTTCCAAAGACTGCAGCTTGAAACGTTTGTATATTCCCGTATATTCCGTTTTTTACGCACAGTCTCGACCAAAGGCATCTCTGTGTTCATGGCTTTTACGTAACCCTCAGCAAAATTTCCACGTTACATAAATGAAAAACGTGGGAACAGGGACGCTGAAGTTAGTTTGGTCCACACTTTTACGCACAGAGGAACACTAAATGCAACCACGCTAATAAAAAGCTTTAATGTTTTGGATTTGATTTGACCGCCTGGATGACTGAAGACTGCAGGCATGTTTGTACAAGCCGAGGAGAACGACTTAGCCAAGATCTGTACTCAAATAGTGTTGTCTTTGGTATAGAGTAATAACTATTAAATAAACAAATACTGCAATGCAAACTTGATTCAATACAAATATTGTTTTAGCGCTATGGGCAACTTTTCTTGACCCAGGATCCTAAATGTGTCCCACTGAGTCTAAATATGATCAATCTAACCAGAGGTGATAGAGTAGCCAATAATGTTACTCAAGTAAGAGTACCGTTACTTCAAAATAATGTTACTCAAGTAAAAGTCAAAAGTACTCATTCACATAATTACTGGAGTAAGAGTAGAAAAGTACTGG
>JAVQKC010108442.1:0-12839 GCA_036025475.1 Philypnodon macrostomus | reverse complement strand
CCTGGTTTAGTCCTGGTTTAGTCCTGGTTTAGTCATTATTTAGTCCTGTCTAACTGGATTGTCTCTTTAATGGATGACATTGAAACCAAGGTTAATTGTAACGAATGGTGTTTTCCTCTGATTGGTTTGAATGGGCCTCACCTGAACACACACTGGTGAGGGGTTAATGGCTGCCTCGTCCACACATTAGTGAAATCAGCTAATGGAGCACTTAGGTAGGAACAGCTAACACATGTCTAAAACAAGACACACCGCCCACATCATGATGGAGATATGGAGAAGACTTAGGGCCAAACAATGTGCTGTATATTAGATGTTGTATAGAGCCTTGTGTCAATGAAAAGAACATAGGTTACTCATATATGTAGGTGTTATGAGGTGATTAAACCTTGGTGAAAAACTAGACTTGTAACTTCTTCTTCGGAGCAGGCCACAGGTCTCCCCAGAAACACACAGAGAATGGAAAGAGATGGACAGATCATAAACAAATGCAGATCTGGTGCTGAGCTTAAATACCATTATTATAAAGTTAATATTCTTTATATGAGGATATCTAGAGGGACCTCCGTGACCGAAACAGTGAAAAGTTTGTGCCCCTTTAAACCTGTTTTTATGAGAAGCTAAAAAATGCCCAAGTTTGAATGAATGCACGTTTCTCTTCTGTCTCTCACATAGAGCACACACTGCCTTGTTCACAGACCAAGTGTGACCATAATGAGTAGCGGTCTGGAGTTGGCTGATAGAGTCTAGTTCTGTATCGACCAATCAGAGGGCTCCTTCTCAGACAACTTCTGTCAAAGTGCACTATCATTATGTTTACTTAAATATAAGATAAACAAAATCAGGTAGTGCAGCTTTAAGATGTTTTTGTTGTGCAGTTAAATGAGCTAATGCTAAGAGCTAATAGAGAATAAATAATTATGTTAAGATCAACAATTGATTCTCAGTTTGTTTAAAACTGACTTGAATGAAATGAACTGGTACTAGTTGTTTACTGGTAGTCTAAAAGCATTAACATGATTTTATTTTTGTTATATATATATAAATGTATAAATGTATAAACATAATCTATGTAAGCCAAACACATTGTCTCTTCAGAAATTGCATGGCAGCATGATTTTACTGTGATCATTGTTTGTTAATTTTTTTATGTATTTTGTTTCAGCAAAAAGCCATTGTCCTCTTAACACTTTATTGTCAATAATATACTATAGTTATTGCACACTGGATGTTTTTCTATCATCCAATGCTTCAAATCCATCCAAGACACTGAATCCCATTGATACCCTCTTTATATAATGATAGAGCTATAATCAATATGTAATTGTGTCATTTAGACCTGGTTTAGACCATGTTTAAACCTTGGTTGGATCATGTTTAGACCTGGTATAGACCATGTTTAGACCTGGTATAGACCATGTTTAGACCTGGTTTAGACCATGTTTAGACCATGTTTAGACCTGGTATAGACCATGTTTAGACCTGGTTTAGACCATGTTTAGACCTGGTTTAGACCTGGTTTAGACCTGGTTTAGACCATGTTTAGACCTGGGTTAGATCATTTTTAGATCTGGGTTGGACCAGGTTTAGTATCAGACCTTGATTAGACTCGATTTACAATGTACATACAGGACAAATAATAAACCAGGACTAAACCAGGTCTAAACCAGGACTAAACAAGGACTAAACCAGGACTTAACCAGGTACACTCTTCTATTATCATATCATCTATCTCAGACATGACTGAATGCCATTGCCACATATTCAGATATCCATAAACAACTGTACTTTTATTGTGAAAGGGGTAATTGTTTCCTGTCCGTGTGCAGGTGGTAATACAGATAGCGTGTTCGATGTGGAGAAGGCCGTGGGGACCGTGGTGATCGCTCGACCTCTGGACGCTGAGCAGAGGTCGTTCTACAACCTCACAGTCACTGCCACTGACGGGACAAACACGGCCTCTACTCAGGTATGGTTTCAGCTCGTGCAGTTTTGGAATAATCATGATACACAGAAAGAACATAGACTTTCTTACTGCCCCATAAACACTAGGTCTGCCTCATTGTTCTATTTTTTACTTTTGTCATTTTGGAGAAGTCTGTTCACCATCAATGTGTGTTAAAAAAAAGAGTGTGAGATATACTTACAATATCAGCCGGCCCACTTGACACATTTCTAAACCCCATGTGGCCTTTGAGTCAAAAAGCCCACCCCCGGTCTAGAGTCTATATATGAACTCTATATTATTTCCTGTGGACAGTGCTAATCTCTGAAACTGTAGGGGGCGCTCGGAGACGTGTGACCAAAACAGTTGCATAGTGCCCCTTTAATATGAAATGAGTCATTGCCCTGTTTTCTGAATGGTAAACTCCATTCTCCAAACCTACAGTCTAATCAGAGTCAAACTGACAGGAATGGAAAAAAGCATGTCTGGCTGTGTAACATATTTTTCGCTCACCTGTGCTTAAGCCCACAGACAGACACCTGTGGGAGGTGAGGCAGATGGAAGAGCAGCAGGGTGTCTCTTTGGCCCAATGTTAAATATAGACTGTCCTGGCTGCAGTTCTCATTGTTTTTATTGGACCAACCCCAGGCCGTGTCCCCAAGCCTCAGTCACTGTCTGAGGCTACTGCTCCAAACAGCTGCTTTTGAGCCTCACACCATTCTTTTTAGCCCATTTTTATTGATATATATACTGCCCCATTGTGCCTCTCTGAGTTATCACACCCTTACACTCAGATCGGCTGACCAGCACCTCCTGAGTGTCCCCAAATCTTACCCTAAGCTCAGAGGGGACAGAGCCTTTTCAGTCGCAGCCCTAAACCTTTGGAATGAGCTGACTTTGCACATCAGACAGGCCTCCTCTGTATGTGTTTTTAACTCATCAAGCATATATAAGACATATTTCTTAATTCCACAGTACTGTATATCATATGTGTGTAACTCAGCTGTATTTTATCTTGATACTTTATTTTAGCAGTAGTTTGGGCCACATTCAGTCATTATCTTGACTTCTCTCTGATTGTGATTGTCTAATAAAGTTAATCTAATAGCTTACTGCTTTTTAGTCAATACTTATTTTTCCTGATTTTCATCTGGTACAGTTTATATAGACGATTCTGAAAGTCTCTAATTGATACATGGTGGCTAAGTGGTTAGCACTGTCACCTCACAGCAAGAGGTTTCTGGCTTCGATCTCCAGACCAGATGGAGCCTTGTATGTTTCTCCACATGGGATTTTCCCTGGATAGTTCTCCCGGGCCCCAGGACACAGCACTGCTTCTGACATGTTGCCTGGCAATAGAAGTATATGGGTAGCAGGGAGCCACATTCTGACACAGTTGCCATATTATTAGTAGTGTGCTGACATGGTTGAATACTATCTAAAGAATACTAAAGATTGCGGGCACAAGCGGCCGAAATGAGTTTCCTCCGTAGAGTGGCCGGGCGCTCCCTTAGAGAGAGGGTGAGAAGCTTGGTTCTGCTAGAGTAGCCAGTTGAGGTGGCTCGGGCATCTTTTTTTGGATGACCCCTTGTTCTGGGTATATCCCACCTTGAGGAGACCCCGGGGAAGCCCTAGGACACGCTCGGGCTAACCTGGGAATGCCTTGGAATCGCCCCGGAAGAGCTAGAGAAAGTGTCTGGGGAGAGGGAAGTCTGGCCATCTCTTCTTAAATTGATGCCTCCGCGATCAAACGGCAATAGAGTTTAACCAGTGTGTGTGTGTGTGTGAAAAGCTGTTCACAATCTCTTTCTATTTTGGCCCAGGTTCACATCACAGTTATGGACAACAACGACAACACCCCGGTGTTCTCCCAGCCCACCTATGACATCACCATCTCAGAGGACACGCCCCCGGACTCTGAGGTGGTCCAGGTGTTGGCGTCGGATCGGGACGAGCATCACAAACTCACCTACTCCCTCCAGAGCGCTATAGACCCCAGCAGTCTGCGCCTGTTCAGGATACACCCAACAGGGGGCACCATCTACACCACTCAGAGGCTAGACCACGAGGCCTGCGCACAGCATATACTCACTGTCATGGTAAGGAAGTCAGTTTGTGAATTTCGAATCTTGATTTTGTTTAATTTTGGTTTTGAGTTTGGATCATTACTAATCCTGGTTTATTCTTAGATTTACACCTAGTTTAGTTCTGATTTATACCTGGTTTCATCCTGATCTGGTTTCATCCTGATCTGGTTTCAGTAGTGTTCAGGATTTTTGTTTACTCAACTTTACTTTTGGTAATGATTTGTGGAAATGAGCTATCTTGGTGGAGGTCTGCGCTCTCCAAGAATTAAGTTATTCTTTACATAGAGCTGGTTTAGTTTTAGTCTTGCATTAGACCTTGTTTAATTCTGGTGTGCTCTTGGTTTAGACCTGATTTAGTTTTGGTTCAGTCTATTTTGGTTTCTATTTATTTTAGACTAGATTTATCTTCACTTATATGGTCCTATTTGATGTAAAAATCTTGTGAAATGCTGCCATATCTTTATCTAACTATCTCCATCTCTTTCCCAGGTCAAGGACCAGGAGTTTCCCTACAGGAAGAACCTTGCTCGAGTGCTGGTTGAGGTGGAAGACATAAACGACCATGTTCCGATCTTCACCAGTGCTTTGTACGAGGGGTCTGTGTACGAGTCGGCCGCAGTGGGGTCCGCTGTGGTCCAAGTCACTGCTCTGGACAAAGACAAGGGCCAGAACGCAGAGCTCCACTACTCTATTGAAACAGGTAATAGCACTTGAACTGAGAAACTAAATAAAGCCAGTTCAGCAAATGTTTTTCTTATTTCATCAATGCAATGCTATTGATTTTTCTTCTATTTTTACTTTTTTCCTGTGTGTATATGCAGCAAAACCAGTGATAGAACCTATGGTGGCCCTGAAGGGACATTTTTGCACAAAAAAAAAGAAATAATCACCAAAGCAAAAACCAAAAGCGCTTTCACAATTTTGACTCTCACTGAAATTAAATTGAAATTTTCATTTTTTCTGAAAATTGTGTGTTTTTTGCCCTTCAGGGCTACCATATACATTTCCATTACTATATTTTGCCACCATTGTTTTGTTGACACTTGTAGAGCTCAATTTTATATAGAGAAAAAGTTGTTTCTTGTGACCAAATTAATCCATAAATTTGATAACTGGTAATGAGCTAACTAGACAATAACTAAACACTTTCTCCAACAAAACTAGACTTGTTTGCATAATAAAAAAACCCTTAAGGTTATTTTTGTACTGAACAGATTTTTCTTCCTTCCAGGTAACACCGGGAACGCCTTCTGTATCGAGCCCGTTTTGGGAATCATCTCCGTGGCCCGGGACTTGGACTTATCCAACATCGGTCACTACGTCCTCACAGTCAGAGTCATGGACAATGGTTCTCCTCCTCTGTCCACCACCACCGTCGTCCGCATCGCCGTCACCCTATCTGACAACGCCGGCCCCAAATTCCCACAACCGGAATACCAAGCAGAAATCACAGAAAACGCAGCTATTGGAACGTCTGTCACAAACATCAATGCTGTTAGCCAATCTACGCTAACTTACAACATCAAGCTTGGCAATGCTAATCATGTTTTCCAAATAAACCAATACAGTGGCGTGATAACTACCCAAAAAGCACTTGACTACGAGACCAGGCCTTCATATACGCTGATAGTTCAAGCTTCAAACATGGCAGGTATGGCTACAAATGTGACACTAATAGTCCAAGTTCTCGATGAAAACGACAACCCACCTGTGTTTCAGCAGCTCCACTATAGAGGTAGCATTAGCGAAGCCGCTCCAGTCAACAGTGTAGTGTTAAATTCAGATAATTCGCCTTTAGTCATCAAAGCGTCAGACGCCGACCGCAACCAGAATGCCGTTTTGATTTACCAAATAGTTGAGGACACAGCTAAGATGTTTTTTACGGTGGACTCTGGAACTGGTTCAATACGGACAATAGCTAATTTAGATCATGAAACAATATCGAGCTTTCATTTTCACGTGCATGTAAGGGACAATGGAAAACCCCAATTGACAGCTGATAGCCCAACAGAAGTCACGATACAAGTTATAGATACTAACGATTCACCACCACGCTTTATGCAGAACGCATATGAAGCAGTTTTGCTCCTTCCAACTTACGTAGGAGTGGAAGCCTTGCAAGTCTCAGCAATTGATCCAGACAAAGACGTACCAGCAGAGCTAACGTATTCACTAACAGATGGGGTTTTGGAGCATTTTGCCATAAAGCCTTCAAGCGGAGTCATAGTTGTTAAAAATAATAACTTCTCCAAAGAGCGTTTTCGGTTTGGCGTCAAAGTTTCAGACGGTAAATTCTCCAGCACGGCTTTGGTGACGATCCTTGTCCGGGAAGCGCTTGATTCTGGTCTTAGCTTCTCCCAAACTGTTTATACGTCGTCAATACAAGAGAATGTTTCGAATATTACCAAAGTTGCTGTTGTGAACGCCATTGGAAACCGCTTGAATGAGCCATTGAAGTATACCTTGCTTAATGCAGGCACACGATTCCGGATTAGACCAACTTCCGGTGTGATCCAAACTACGGGAATAGCCTTTGATCGGGAAGAGCAAGAGTTTTACGAATTGGTCATAGAAGTTAAACGTGAGCATGATCGTCTGCACGTCGCTCGAGTTTTGGTCAGAGTACAAGTCGAAGACCTCAATGATAATTCTCCAGTTTTTGTTGGACTGCCATATTACGCCGCGGTACAAGTGGAAGCTGAACCAGGATCTCATATTTTCAAAGTTACGGCCATTGACGGGGACAAGGGCATTAACGGAGAAGTGTCCTATTACCTCAAAGATGATCACGGACATTTTGATATCAACCGGCAATCAGGAATTCTTACCCTTAAACGTGCGTTTGAATCTGACTTGTCTAACATGGAATACCAAATGGTGATTTTTGCAAGAGATGGAGGGTACCCACCTTTGTCCTCAAGCGTTGAGTTCCCGATCACTGTTGTCAACAAAGCAATGCCTGTGTTTGACAAATCTTTTTATACCATTTCTGTGAATGAGGACATCTCAATCCACACTCCTATTCTTGGCATCAACGCCACAAGTCCGGAAGGCCAAAACATCATCTATACTATTGTTGATGGCGATCCGTCTTTACAATTCGACATTGGATTTGATACCGGTGTAATTAGTGTAATACATTCATTGGATTATGAAGAAGCCTCATCTTACAGATTAACCGTTAGAGCCACAGATTATTTAACCAGTGCAAGAGCAGAAGTGGACGTTGATATTGTGGTACTAGATGTTAATGACAACCCTCCATGTTTTCAAAAAATGTTTTACAAAGTTATCTTATCTGAGTCGGTCATGATCGGGACGCCGGCGCTTCAAGTTATCGCCACGGACAAAGATTCAGAAAAGAACAACATCGTACGGTATCAGATTTTTTCAAGTGAACACAATAGTACGGATTATTTCCACATTGATAGCAGTAGCGGACTGATATTGACGGCACGTATGCTTGATCATGAACTTGTCCAGCGGTATAATTTCATTGTAAGGGCTACCGATAACGGTTTTCCGCCCTTAAGCAGCGAAGTTTCCGTCATAGTTGTTATAAACGACTTAAACGACAACCCTCCCGTGTTTCACCAACTGCTTTACGAAGCATACGTCAATGAATTAGCTCCAAGAGGCCATTTCGTAACGTGCGTCCAAGCCTCCGATGCAGACAGCTCCGATTTTGACAAGCTGGAGTATAGCATTTTGTCCGGAAATGAGAAAATGAATTTTGTGATGGACAAGCGTACAGGGATTATCACCTTATCCGGCCATCGAAAGCAAAGGATGGACCCGGCCTATAGTCTGAATGTGTCTGTGTCTGATGGAGTTTTTACAAGCACTGCTCAAGTTCATGTGAAGGTTTTAGGAGCCAATCTGTTCAGCCCAGTCTTTGAACAAAATGTGTATGAAGCAGAGATAAGAGAGAATGCACCAGTGGGGACCAAAGCTATACAGGTAAGAGAAAATTAAGTAATATTGGTAAAATATTTCAACAATTATTTGATGTGGGTAGCCCGTAGTTACAAAATAATTCTTGTGGAAATATAATTTAAGCCTTGGGTTGTTTACTGAGGTCCTGAATCTTGATCCTAACTTGGTCATGATGCTCTTCAGATTTCATTATGATTTGGGTATTGGCTATTTGGATTATTAGGTCTCCATCAGTTATTTTTCAGTCAACCTGAGCAAATGTGGATTCAGACAATTAGCACATATAAATTCTATATGCAGATATATATTGCTGAACATTCATTCATCAAAGTTAATACATTATAAAGTTATTTTTCTCATCTACAGTTCTCATATCGTTTTTCATTATAGACTATGCCATGAGGTATAGTTATAGTTTGTAAAATGTGTATTTTAACCAGGAAATTATACTATTGTGATGAGCTGGACAACATCATTTAAAGTCCTTGTAATTTTTACATTTTTCTTTGTAGGTAAAGGCGACTGACTCAGACCCAGGAATGTTCGGTCAAGTCGCTTACTCCTTTGTTAACAACATTGGGAAAGACCAGTTCAGTATCGACGCTAACGGCCAAATCACCACATTGGAAAAACTTGACCGTGAAGACCCTTCCAACAAGGACATCGCTTTAACTGTCGCAGCCCAGGATTCTGGCGGACGTGCGTCTTTTTGCACTGTCCAAGTCAATCTTTTGGACGAAAACGACAACATACCGCGCTTCCAAGCCACCGAATACAGGGCATCTGTCAAATCTGATGTAGCAAAGGGATTTTTAGTGACCCAAATCCAAGCTTTCGATCCCGATGACGGTGCAAACGCCAAAGTTACGTACTCGTTGTACAGTGAAGCCCATGTCCCAGTGGTGGACATTTTGGAGATTGACCCAGACAACGGTTGGATGGTGACAAAAGGGAGTTTCAGCCATTTACGAAATTCTGTTTTATCGTTTTTTGTGAAAGCCATGGACGGTGGAAACCCAATTCGCCACTCGCTCGTCTCTGTCTACATCCACGTCTTGTCACCAGATGCGTTCATACCATCGTTTAGCCAACAACAATACCTATTTAACTCACCAGAAGACACCCCTATTGGTTCAATCATTGGGAAAGTCAATCTTAATATGCCTCCTGGACATAGCTTACTGCCTGTTACTTTCGCTTTAGTCAATGGAGAAATGGGAGAAAACAACCAAGATGGTGTATTTCTAGTAGAAAAAGACACAGGGGTGATCAAACTTGACAAACCATTAGACCATGAACTCACCAAAAGTTACCATTTCAAAGTTTCGGCAACGGTCCAACAGGCTAAACTGGATTCGGTAGCTTCGGTGGATGTAGAAATAAAAGTCTTGGACATAAATGATGACAAGCCTGCGTTTGAAGCTATTAACTATGAAGCCACGGTTTTGGAAGGCATGACAATTGGGACAAAAATCATCCAAGTTCACGCTGTAGACCTCGATTCCGGAGGCAACGGCCAGGTTACGTACAGTCTCGGAAGCTTGTTGCAAACAGAAATGGATGCTTTGCTTGAAACATTTAGCGTCGATGCCAACACGGGCTGGATTTCAACTCGGAAAGATCTTGATCACGAGGCTAGCCCTTCCTATACCTTCACGGTCATAGCGTCAGATTTAGGGGAGACATTATCTTTGTCTAGCACCACAACAGTGACCGTAGCAGTGTCTGACGTCAATGATAACCCACCAAGATTCATGGAGCAGCATTATTTCGGTTCGGTCCAAGAGAGCGATCCTCCCGGGCAAGTGGTGGCAGTCCTCAACACCAGAGATGATGATAGTTCTGCAGTGAACCGTCAAGTCAGCTACCACATCACAGGTGAGTGCAATCTGCCTTGTTTGTTATGTATGTTTGTATGTATTATCGGTTGTTTTTAGGCCCAGTCCTATTCATTCTGATTGAGTTTTCTTCTAGTTTAGTCATAATTTAGCTCTGGCTCAACCATCACTTTGTCCAATTTAAAATCATCCTTATGGTATTTTTTGGATCTTCTGGTTTAATATTGGTTTAGTCTTGATTTAGATACTGTAATTTTGATCCAGGTTTGAGCATCAAAACAGCATTGAAAAATCTTATAGACTACCACACATATAGGTGTATTGATTAAAAATGATTAATCAATTGTATCTATTTAGTAAGTGTAGTTATAGAATCAAGTCAAGGCTAAATACTAATCCCTGAATTCTCAATCTAGTCTATAACCTAGATATCCATGGCATTAGACATCATAGTTTGTCAGTATATGTTCAGACCACAAATCCTACTTTAAAATAATCTCAGTTCTTCTATTCCACTTTATTTTATCTTATCAAAAATCCCTAGAAAGTGATCTCAACAATACAATGAAAACCAGTAGTGCTAGACGTGCCTTTTCTCATAGGCTGTGTTTGATTGATGTGACCTTATCGTTGAATAAAGAATGACTCATGAAACACTGCAGGGAGACGGCCAATCAGACGTATGGAAAAAATAATGACAATCCTGACCTTTTCTGAGCCTCAGCCAGAACCAAGGCGTGTTTAATAAAGATGAAGGCGACAGAATTAGCCCCAGTGGATTTATATAGAATAGATACTGCCACATATAGACACACAGAGCTGGCGTGGAGTGTCTCATTTCACAAAGCTTGAGGGATGGGTAACACATTCCATTATACTTTGTAACTGACGATAGGGGCGGGACTAAATATCGTTATTCTGATACATCGTGATTTGACTTGACTTATTTTTGGGGATCACTGTGTCGATATTCTGATATATTCTGAGTTGACTTATTTGACTTGACTTATTTTTGGGGATCACTGTATCACTATTCTGATATATCGTGACTTGACTTGATTATTTTTGGGGATCACTGTATCGATATTCTGATATATCGTGACTTGACTTGATTGTTTTTGGTTATCGCTGTATTGATATTCCGATATATCATGACTTGATTATTTTTGGTGATCGCTGTATCGATATTCCGATATATCATGACTTGACTTGATTATTTTTGGTGATCACTGTATCGATATTCCGATGTATCATGACTTGACTTGATTATTTTTGGTTATCGCTGTATCGATATTCCGATATATCATGACTTGATTATTTTTGGTTATCGCTGTATTGATATTCCGATATATCATGACTTGATTATTTTTGGTGATCACTGTATCGATATTCCGATATATCATGACTTGACTTGATTATTTTTGGTGATCACTGTATCGATCTTGCAGGCTTTTGAATCGATATATCGGAATTTAGAATGGTTTGTATAATTAAAAAAAATCAAATATGGAAGGACTTGTGGTATACGTGTTTGTGAGATACAGTTGAAGTATTCACCGTTCTAATTATTTAATTAACTGTATTTCTTAAAAAATATTATCCATTAATTGGAATACAGTTTAAAAATTGTATTAACTCCTTTAAAAACAGTGATACATTTTAGGTTCTTATGAGAGATATATATATCGATTATCGCCGTATTGTGATTATGATTATCGGTATCGTGAGCCATGGATCACGTATTGAATCAAATCCTGAGGTACCCTGAGGTTCCCAGCCCTAATTGGCAATGATACTCTAAGTTTGAAATACTGCAGCCGACCGGATCAATGGCACTAGTTTGTTTTATGCATGGCTGTGAATGGGGACAGCACACGACAGAACTAGCAATTCTTCATTTGTCTTCCTACCTGCTCCTGGTACAAGCACCTCATTTAAGCACAATTTGGCACTTTTATTGAGCTAGTGGATTTACATTGGAATAATACAATTACTGTGTTAATGCTAATTATTTTATCTAGAAATAACCTTATTGGATTGCAGCGCAAGGAGCTAAACAGAGAAATGCTAATTTTGCTCAATACACATAGATTAACAAATAAACCGTCAGTAAACAAATTCTATCTGGTACATTTTATGTCAATCTAAAATTGTCCCTTTGAAGGAATGTGTCAGCCCTGCAACTAACCGGTATACGTGACGGACCCCACGTAGGACCCATTATAACACATGTGTTTCCCTGTTAATGTTATTTTACACATTTTCCTAACGTCAGTCTATAATTGACCACGTCTTTATCACATACAAGATCAGGACTATTTTCACTTCACAACAAACAAATGATGGAAACCAGACGGATTTGTGAGTGTTATCGGTTTATGATGAGGTTTACTGGACTGAAGCGCTGCTGCTGGAATAGTGTCTGAGATAACACTTCTGCAAGAAACTGAAATAATTATAATCGTCCAATTGGGGGTCATTGAAGAAGAGATTTTGATTGATTTGGTCATTCTGAAAGTAACTGCCATTTGGTGAAATCAAATTAAACATCGAAAGCGCAAACATTATAAAGTCATTTCTAGTTAGGGTCTTGATAATTGTCCGTGGCTTCGTAACACAAAGGCAATGTGAATGAGACTAAACCACTAACTGCTTTATATAAGGGCATCTCAAAACAATATATTTCAATTTGGGGTGTATAGAAAGACATATCAGGGATTTTTTCAGTTCAGTGCAGCATTGATGAGCTTGTATTGGGACTAAACCAGGTCTAAACCAGGACTGGGGAGCTTGTACTGGGACTAAACCAGGTCTAAACCAGGACTAAACCAGGTCTAAACGAGGACTAAACCAGGTCTAAACCAGGTCTAAACTAGGTCTAAACCAAGACTGAGGAGCTTGTACTGGGACTAAACCAGGTCTAAACGAGGACTAAACCAGGTCTAAACCAGGTCTAAACCAAGACTGGGGAGCTTGTACTGGGACTAAACCAGGTCTAAACGAGGACTAAACCAGGTCTAAACCAGGTCTAAA
>JAVQKC010108434.1:0-10805 GCA_036025475.1 Philypnodon macrostomus | reverse complement strand
ACCCCACCCTACAACAAACAGGAAGTCAGCCATTTTGAATTGAATTTGGGAGGTCAGGTATATTTGACAGCCTCTAACTTGCACATACTTTGCCCGATTAGGCTCAAACCTGAAATACCAAATTAACCCCCGGCCCTGAACACATCTGACCAATATGATGGCAGTTACCTCTATAGCGCCCCCTATAGACTGAAAGAAGAATGTAGTTTTAGGGAATTTTCAAAACTTGGCAAAAATATTCTTCACAAATATCCAGACAAATCAAAAAAGTCAAATAGACTCTTCCCATGTTTGTCATGGTTTGGGGGTGGGGCCTCTTAATTGCTCATTAACAATATTAAAACCCTTCGAAATCACACAATGTCTGATTAAGGTGCCCGTTGGTGACAGTTGTAGCAGACGTATGGGGCAGACGTATGGGGCCGTTTCGCCGATATACACCTTGCTGTCGGGGACAATATAAAGGGCTATGGACATCAACATACATGAAATAACTAAAGCTCACCTCACATTTATGTCATCTTCTCTGATTACAATTTAGCAGAAAATCAAATAGAATACAAATAAAGATCTGACATAGTTGTGTGCCATACTGTGGTGGTCTGCTGTGCGAGAACAGTGCTAATGAATATGTATTTTGTCGTGCTGGGTTAAGTATCCACGCTCAAGGTTAGAGCAACAATGTCACTTGGTCGGGAATCCTGATCAGCACTTCTCCTCTCAGCCAGAGCAATATCTGAAAATCATATTGACACCTTAAACAACTGATGAATTCATTGGGAGCAGTGAAAAAAAATCCACCTCCAATGATTTCTCTATCAGTAAAAACAGAAATGTGGGCATTAATAATTCATCCACATTCAGAGTGAATTGATCCAGGGAGATGGCAGGAGGCTCTTGATGAGTGGGAAGGCTGGAGGAATCTTTCTGCACATATGTCTTTGGCCCATACTGTCCCACGCACCCTCCAGCTCATATAATTGCAAATATGGAATAGAAATATTTCTTCAGGATAAATAAACCTACGGTCAACATAGAAGTACAAGTATAAACAAACTGTGCACCACCCCCGTGGTGGTTTTAAAGCAACACTGTTTTCCATATCACATCTACTGTATATAAATGGGCTGCAAATTATACTGATACATTGGAATATCATCATTACAGAAGGGAAAAACTACATAATAATCATATCTGAGTTGGTGAACATGACTTTGAATAATAACCAAGAGTAAAGATTTTTATAAAACAGAAATTGATGTCTAACAGAAGTACACTGGTACAGTTTATAACCTCCACAAATATTACCATATACATAAGTCGATTTTTATTTTTATTTGTTTATGACCATATACATGGTTAAAAAAAATGTAAAAGACTTATTTTTAAGCCTGGTTGCAAATTTTATAGCAGTGGTGGCCAGCTTGGACAATATGGTGGCCATATTGGAATTTTGAGTGGCTTTTTCTCTCAAAAAGAGAATGGAAAATATATGTATCAAATTTCATGCTTTTATCATCAACCTTTTTGGATAAAAAAATAATTAAGCTGCTCCCCTAATTGTAACAAGCCACAGATATGAAATAATGAAATACCTCATCTCACATAGATCAAGGTTACACCAGTGTTACAGTGTCTCACTTTTTGGTGTCTCATTTTAGCTCAACCGGCACAAAGTTGATAACATACAAATTACATAAAACAGTAATACAGGGCATCCAAAACATACATCAAAATATGTAACATTACTTCATAAATAACGCTTTTATCTTTCCTGTTTCAAAGACACTCTATATGTTTGGTCTATTATGTATTTACCAGAGAACCTTTCTCAAAAAAACAACCCACAGTGATCTCATATATTAATAAATAAAACCTCTGAAACCCTAATTCTCCAAACTCCACAATAGGTTTCAGGTTCACAGCTCCATTGTGAATTTATTCAGCAGCAATGGCCCATTTGTGCAGCGGTTAAATAGTGCCTCGATGCCTTGCTATCCATGAGCTTTCTGCTTTGAATTGAGTTTATCCAATTATCTTGCAGGTGTGACATCACTGGAGCCGAAGAAAGCCTAGCAGGCAGAGGAGAGAGCCGCCGGTTGAATGAGAGATAAGCAAATGAAAAAGATGCAAATGGAGAAAAGTTATTTTGAAGAAGAGAAAATGAGCATTTGAGCTAATTGGTCGCTAGAGAAAAGGTGCTGATGCAAACGTTTCTGGAGCTGTAAAGCCACCCACTCCCAGAACAAGCACAAAATGCTATGAGGCACGTTGAGGCTCAGTGCATCTTCCACACCCATGCTAACAATAGTCTTTTCCTCCCAGTTCACCACTAAACACACCAGGCATCATTTAGTCTTCAGTATCATTCCTACTGCCAGCTATTGTTCAGTGCATGTTAAAAGCTGACATTACCCTATGAATGTGAAAGTGGTTTTGTGCTTTTCAGTATAGACATTCAGTTCATTCTTCCTTTTAACAGGGCTCAGACACTTTCAAAGTTTGTAAACAGAAAGTTCAAAAATCCAGAATGGAGGCAACTGGAGGCAAGACCATAATGTGTTTTCAATGGAGAAATTAGCATTAGCCACAAAATATTGCAAATAAAAATGGTTCTGACAAGTGACAATCACTCTGCTACATGTAGGTAATGTCAGAGCCTGCCAGGAAACATTAGTGAATGTGCCTCACGTTGTATGTTTATTTTATGTACACATTAGTATACAGATAGCATATGGCTGGAGGCAAAATTCCTGACTTTTTAGGTTTTACTGGACAAGTCCTTACAGAAATGTTGAAGACCACAGTATTTTTCTTATTGTATGCTCAGAATTATTCTATCCCTCACCAGAAATCGTATATTTTTTATTACTTTAACTCACTTTTCTCACCTCCATTCCGGAACATTCCAAACGACAAACATTTTAAAGGATCTATACAACTGGTTTCAGCTTTTGATGGTGACCCAAAACAGCCCTGATACAACGTTAAAACATAAAAAAAAAACACAAATCTTTGAACTGAGGGCATCAAAGCCATTTATTCATTTATTATTAGCACAAGCAACAAGCCTGATAATGCAGTCTCTGCTTCAAGTCTATAATTCTGTTCCAAACCATAGTCAAGTGCACACATTATTTCAGCTCTATAAATAACCACTTCACTAATGAGACGGTTTAAAATCCATTTTTAATGCTGGTTTGTCCTCAATAGATACTTGGTTGAGCAAAATAGATTGGTATATGAAAGAATAAATGTTCGCTCATGGTAAGATATATAGAATAAATATAGTCACAGAGGATATCACATAAAAGTGCATCAAAAAAATCTGATCAAATAATCAAAAAGAATAATACAGACACCTTGGTGATGGAGCCATTTTAACATGTGGATGAGAATCACTTTTAAGTGCTTGGTGAAAATATCTTAGATAAGTTTTGTTTTAGGGACCTAAAGATGACTTTTACTTCATTGTATGCTGTGCTTTTCTTTTCTCATTCGGTTGATCAGTCTTCACAAAGGACCAAACTTCACCCATTATTTGAATCCATGGTTGTTATTCAGTATATGCCTCTACATGTTGCCAGCCATCATTTGTTCTGCGCATGTTAAAAGCAGACATATTCACCTGCGAGGGTCCTCCTTTAGTCCCCTTGCACGAATTCTTTCAATCTCTTACCATTAGTCGACATTGTGCATCTGCATCAAGGCGGTGTCGAACTGTTCCCTGCACTCCCCATTAATGTGCCGAACGCATTTGCACTCTCACGCTCACATACACTGCATACACGTGCATTAGAGGCACTCAACCAGCCTTAAAAAAAAAAGAAATCATGGTACAGTTGATAAAGACGCACTAAAATACAGCAAAAACAAAATGAGCGGTTATAATGAGCTGCACAGGGAATGGCCCACACCTGTTTGTTTATTCAAATTCTCACAAACACGGCACTGTTGATCACCCGAGGTACTGCTGAGGTGATGCTTATCTCTATCACAATGAAGGAGTCGACCGACATTAACCACAGAGGACAGATGCTGCTCCGTTTTGCTGTGCCTTTTTCAGTTTTAATCCTCCCTTTTTTTGTCCCCAGCGACTCACCGGAGACACAGATGTTTTTTTGTTTTGCACCGCACCTGCCGTTTCATCCCAGCTCTGTGCTTGCCAGCCACCATCTACTGCTACTATGTACTTATAATGAAAAAAAAAAAACAAGGAATCACCCCACCACCCCTCCAAAAAACCCCCCACAAAAAACACCCGCTGCCTCTACCCCGTCAAAGACAGGAAGGAAAGACATCCAAAACGATTTCAATCTCACCTCAATTTTCTCCCAATAGTTGTCTGCAAAGTAGTTTCAATTCGATCAGAAATAAAGAGAATCCTATTACATATTTCTTCTTTTTTACAAGCCGTGTTGGCCTTTCAACAGCTGTAGTTACTGTTTTATTTGCCGGCTCCATAAAGGTGACTTATACGGCGTTATCACCAGGCCCGGGAGAAACGTCAATACCAGATTAAAAGGTGCAAGCCGAGAGAAGGGACAGACTTCATTAAAGTTGATGTAGAGCCACAAACGCCTATTGATATGTGCGAGATAACAAGCCTAGTTGAGATCGCCGATTGAGTTTGGGCTTCTCATTGACACCTGTTGGCTTCCATTGATTTGTCAGATGGAGGCAGCTGATGGGAAAATTATATGTGAAAGTACACTCATTTTCGAAATCGTAGCAAAAAACATTGAAGCTGTAACCGGGGGACAACAAGAAAAGAACAGCCCTGGTTTCATAAAAGCAAGAGAACAGTGGTGGATCAAGACTTTTGGAGACCTCACTGTGACCCTGTCCACATTATTAACCCACACAAACTATTTTGTTTTAACCAAATGTGATAGAAAAGTTACCTAGAAATTGTTTATATACAAATCGTATATATATAGAAATGTTAACATATGCTTTAAAACAGAATATATTGATAAATTCAGGTTTCAAGAGATACCTTTAATTCATGACCTTTACTTTTACCAAATAAGGTCACCCCTTGTTCTGGCCTTTGGGTTATCTGTCCTGTTGCCTCAAAACGGTGTCTAGTTCCTCAAGTTTCAAGATAGTTTCAGTCACTCTCTGATCTTTCCATAACCTTTAGCTTCCACTGTAGCATCCACTACAACCAAGGCACTGTAATTAAGATTTGAGCAGTAAAGCTGATAACATCACATCCTGCCCCGAAGGAATTACATATGCTCAATTTTGAACATTTAATTAAGTTTGTAAAATTTTAAACTCATCTACAAGCCCTTCAGGTGCTCGGTGACCCCACGGTCCCTCTCTGAAATTTGAGGTTCATTAACTTCATTAACTCTTCATGCATTTTCTATTGGAGAAATCACAGTAAAAACCCTTTGTAGTCAATCATGGCTTTTACCCACAAATAAATTTACATTATACAGTCATGCTGCTCAAAAAATCTGTTCCACCTCAACAACAAAGAAAGGATTTTTGATTCTAAATTGCCCACTTTTTAAAGATATCATATAGTTATATATAAAATTATTATTATTACTATTATTATTATAAATTGTATTGTATACCATACATATAATCAAAAATAACAAGAAAATCAATCCAAAAATCACAGAGAGGAAAATACATTTCATTGATCAAGTAATCATATGGTGGTCTCTATGTATTAAAGTATTTTGGTTCATTATTTTCTAGCCTAAATTGCTTTTAGATTTATCATTTCTATCGCCTCCAAGATCTAATCTTTTTTGTTGGACTGTCAGTGTCAATCAATTTTTATTTATATTTTTTTTAATAATTGCCTTAATAATCATGCATATTAATAACAAATAATAATAATAATTGTATTTTCTCATTTTATTCTCTCTCATCAACTTAAAACACAGGCTAATCTTCTGGCATGGTCCTGGCTAAATACAAAATATGACGTTATGGGGACAATCTCAGCTAATCCTATATAATTGTTGTGGCCTACACAATTGTCCTTCTATGTTTTATTTGTCAAACAATTATCTTGAATGTAATTCATAATGTGCGCTACAGGAAGCGTTGCTCAAAATTGCTCTAAATCCATGCCCTGGTTAATGATTTACTCATCTGCAATTATAATATTCAACAAACCAAATTATGTATTAGTCAGTGTCCAACTGTTTTAATGATTCAGAAGCTATAATCATATCTATAAACTGACATTATTTTTATTATTAACATAGGCAATGTAAAAACTTCTCCCCATGTATAGAGGGCTGTACCACAACAGGCTTCTGTCATGTTTACTTGTGAGAGATATGTATTTGGTTTCCTTCTGATGCATGTGCTGTTGAGTTTTATGTCTTTTAAAGAGCCATCGAGGGACAGCCATTGTAATTTAACGGAGGCTATAAAATCTTTAGTGTGTAGTATTGATTTATGCTGTGTATAGTGCCTATACAAATAAACATTCAATGAAATAAAACCTGATTTAAACAGGGCAGGAAGTCACTGTTGTTTTATTTGGACATTGGTTTTGTGTGCATTTAACTGGCATTCCCTTGAAAGCATTTGGAAGTTTTTTTTGTCTTCATACATGTAAAAACTCTTGATAAGCCATGCCATGTTTTACTCCATTAGACACAGTAGATGTAGTTTGCAAAATAGTTGCTCTATTGTGCTGTTGAACTTGTCATGAACCTGTTTTACAAAAGATTGCATGATAAGTACACATGACTCTCTCCGGAGCAGAACAGAGCGTTTTGCTAAAAATGTGTGAGGTGTAAATTTTACATTATGAACACTAGTCTTCTATGCGGCAATACACTGTGTTTTATTGAAATGCACAAAACCAACAATTATGCAAGCATTATAGCCTACATTTAGAAAAAGTATTAAGCTAATATAACGCATGTGTCCTGAGTGAAACAAAATATAAGCCAGTATGAATAGGCCTACATTTTGTAAAATAGGCGATAATAGACTATTTTAATTTATAAAATCCACCCTAATGAGACAGGGTTTTTATATTGTTAACAAGAAATGAAGTCCCCCAAACTATGACAAATATGGGAAGGGTCTATTTGACTTTTTTATTTGTCTGGATGATTGTGAAGAATGTTTTTGGCATTGAGTGGGGTGTCTTGCTAGTTTGCTTGGCGTTAGCAATTATCAAAGGGACCTGGGCTGGCCCTAGTCCAAAGAAGGAGACATAGGTGTGTTTGTTCTGGACCAATCAGAGCTCTCAGTTCCAGGAACAGCGGATTATAGGCCTAAGAATAGAAATATAAAAATATAAAAATGTATTAACCTACGTAATACCAGTGTACTGCAAAGCTCCCAGCCCGGACAGTGTCTCTTCTGCCACTCTGAGACACTGTGCAAAAGAGCTGGCCCCAGTGTTCACGGATATTTTCAACTCCTCACTGGAGGCATGTCACGTGCCTGACTGTTTCAAGCCCTCCACCATAGTCTCCAAGAAGTAAAAAATGACTGGACTTAATGACTACAGACCTGTGGCACTGACATCTGTGGTCATGAAGTCATTTGAGCGCTTTAACATGTGTCTCCACTTCATCCTGCAGCATCTGGACTCCGCGGGAACCAGGATCCTGTTTGTGGACTTCAGCTCCGCATTCAACACCATCTTCCCAGATCTCCTCCAAGAGAAGCTGTCCCAGATGAACATGCCTGATCCCATCTGCAGGTGGATCACTGACTTCCTGACAGACAGGAAGCAGCACGTGAGGATGGGGAAGAATGTCTCGGACTCTCGGACCATCAGCACCGGCTCCCCTCAGGGCTGTATCCTTTCTCCTCTTCTCCCTGTACCCAAACTGCTGCACCTCAATGGATACGGACTGTCGGACACATGAACAATAACCCTAAGACCCACTCTGTTTCAGTCACATGACCCTGTGTTTCTTGCACCTGTTTTGTTACGTCATCATTTCTAGGGAGAGGATTGATGAGCTGCTAAAGGCTGCATCAAAACAACAGAGAGGCTAAGCTAAAGCTCAGTTACCAAACACTCGGAAAACAGGGGAAAATCCCTAATATTTTCAGAAGCGAACGTCATCTCGGTCCACATGACTGTCCGCACTAGAAATAGAATATGAATTAGTGCAAATAACCAAACTAAACACGGAAGTCTGAACCCGGAAGTGAAGGCAAGGTCCGTGATGCCAAAGGTAAAAGGTTGGAGTAGGGTAAGATGCCCCCTTTTTATAGGGTCTGACCCCAAACATGATTGGCTAAAAGCACATATAGGCATATAGGTGTACTGCCACACAAGGGATTTTGTTGACAATAACAAAAGCACAAAACACAACCAGAGTTATCCTTTAATTCAAGTTTAGGAAACAAAAAGAGCTCTGTAAAGGCAGGAGACAGTCACAGCCAAGGTTTGCAAAACACGCCTTGATTTTGAGCATGTATTGTCGAGTGTTTGGGAAAAAGGATGTTGGTATTGTGTATTGTGCATTTCTACACACCCACCTCAACCTCCTCCTGATAAGAAAAAAACAACTGCTTTTTTTTTAGCTGCTTTTTGCTTTTAGGCAAGTTTTGCAAAAATGCAAGATGCTGCTTGTCTGGGAAATATAAACATGGATATAGGGAGAGCGATGCACTCAAATCTGTTGGCTGTGTCATATACAAACTTTACTAACATGACTTCCTTGTTAACAACATGCACCATTTGTGGTGTTTTGATTGGTTTACTATACATTGGTAAACGCCGCCCTTGAAATTGAATGCAATCAATCTCTCAGACTATTAGCGTTGTATAGAATAGGAAATGAGTTTCACATTTCCTGAAAAAGCTAAACTGGATCACTTTGTGAAATATCATAAACAAAACATTTGAAATTCTGAGCCACAATTACCTTTGCCTCGTTAAATAGACATAGCTGAATAGCACTTATTGACTCATTGTCGATAAGCAGCATAGCGTATAGTTGATTAAAATTACATTTATTGATTAAAACCACATATTCTCACATTTACAACAGCTCATGTGTGGCAGAATAATTATGTGTTTAAATAAAAGAGCTTGAAGTGCTTATTTCTGTTGCGTGGGGTCACAACACAAACTGAAAACACATCAGAGAGGAATAACAGCGGCGCCCTGGCTGCCTGTGTGGCTGATTCTCCCTTAATGCGGTTTCATACGTCTCTAGCTGCTCTGCGCTATCACCGGGCCCTCAGCTCATGACAACAGATTGAAGGTTGAAGCAGGTGAGAGAGTTTGTTAGCGAAAAAGCACCAAGGTCCGCAACAAGCTGCCTCTTCACATAGAATAGCCGAGCTTAGCCTCCAGCTGTGACCTCTCCCAACCAACACAAAGATAATACAGACAACTCCAAGCAAATGGTGTTTCACAAAGACCTACAGTTTTTAGACAAAATGAAAACTTCTCGCCCCAAACTCTCCGCAGTTAAAATCTTGTTTTATTTATGAATATTTACAAAGGTCAACGCTGTAAAAGTTTTGAGCAAAAGTGGAGCGATGAGGTCAAGGTTAGTGGTCTAATGAAAGCCGAAAAACAATATTTGAGAGCCCAGATGTGAATACTAATGATTTTTGTCCTTCAGTTTGATTCAAAGCCATAATAAAAAACTATAATGCTAACTGTACTGCGTCATAAATACAAATTTGCTTTCTTCATTTCTATTTCTCGATATCTAGTGTATGTATTTAACCCAGTGACATACAGTATTAAACTAAATTTATAACATAGCAAATGCCCTTTTTGGATACCATCTGTGCTTATGAAGCTTATGAATGGACACAGGAAAAACTACACTAGCTGTCCTGTTGGAAATGTAGACAAGATGATAATCATCATCATCATCATACTAATAATAATAATAATAAAAGTATTGCTTGAAGAACTAACGTATCATGATGACCTCATTTTTAGGATCCAATTTAACATAGATCACAGACTCATAGACCTTCTTTTACAGCAGTTTTCTTTGTTTAATAAACTCAGAACACCCTCTCAGTATAAGAGCCTTTCTGGGAACCAGTTCACTTGTTTTGCAGAAGCTAAACCTTTAATAGACAATTAGTTCTTTTTGATGTGAGGATGTGTTGCTCTCAGAAGCTGTTATTTATTTGTTTGTTTTTTATATTTATTTATTTCACTCAGCACATTTTCTCCACAGCTTTTGGTAGCTTAGTGTTAGAGCAGTATCAAATAATATAACACTTTTACTTTTCTGGAAGAAAAGAAAAGCAATGTTTCAATAATAAACCTTATTTTGTTTCCAATCAGTTCTAATACATGTGAATAATCAAATAAATAATAAACACATTATTGACCGATAACACGGATTAATCACACTACTGTTTTGGCCGACATCCTCCTCTGTTTGACAGTGCAGTGCAGAATAGATCGAAGGGAGAAAGTGGACCAAAGCGATCTGACCCTGTCCAAACGCAGCCTGCAGTCAGAAAGTGAGAAGCAGACATAAGTGTGGAGAATCACATAATAGAGCTGATTCAGTATACGTCCATTGAAAAGAATAAGCGTTATACACTCAATCTGACAACCGTGTTTTTCTCACAATATATTTGCTGTAGTTTCACAAAAACAACAGAATTCAGTCGTCTAGACCTCCTGTCTAAAGTTATCACTGATCCTGGGAAAAAAAGAAAAATGTAACTTTCTACCAACACCTGTAAAGTTACACTCTTTAAGTATTTTACACAAATGAATGAACCTTGGGCAATATATGTAAAAGGTGCCAATAATATAAAATAAATAAACATATAATAAATAAACAAATAATAATAAAAACCGTATA
>JAVQKC010108369.1:0-40673 GCA_036025475.1 Philypnodon macrostomus | reverse complement strand
CTCTCTCACCCTTTCTCCCTCTCTCTCTCACTGGAGGCGGGGCGTGTAGAAGTAGTGACTAAACTCGTCGCTCATCATCAGCAGCACCCATGGATGTGTAGGCTATGAGCCCCGGGCTGTGCGCACGGGTCCGGGCGCAAAGGAGAGCACATTACTCCCAGGAATTTAACATTAACATAATCCATCCTGCCATATTAGTAGACTTTTAGTAGACATTTATATGTGCTGTGCTTTTTGTATTATATTTATTATTATTTGGCCATAAAAAACGATCAATTCTCTTTAATGAAAATATGTCTAAAAATCAATACTTCCAAAACCCTAAGGGGGATTTTACAGGCCTGACACATTTCTGTTTTATGGTAGGCCTATCACTTCACACCTAAATGTAGCTACATACAATACAGCTGATATTCTTGAAGCAGTACATATATTGGTATGTGATGAGTGAGTGATGTAAAAAGAGCTGATAAAGGCTTTACTGTCTGCATTATTTAAAACAACAAACATATACACAAGTGAAATCAATGGATTCATCATTATTTTATAACAAACAAGTCCACATATGTGTAGGCCTGTGTTATAAGCCCATGATAAAGACAGGGCGATTCGAGTTCTCGTTTCTTTTGTCTGAGCGTTCCTACAGCGCCATCTTGTGACTATATTTGTTAAGCACTTCACAATATGAGAAGTATCTTTACTTCTCATTTGGCCTTTGACAGTTTCACAAAACAAAAACCCAACAGAAAAACACATAAGCAGTTTCTACAATAAAATGCATCTATTTTGTTAGTTAAATGTTTATAAAAAATACTATACTTATATAGGCTATAAACTCGATTTATAACGTACTTTTAGGTGGAACAACTGTTAAAATATGAAAAAATACTCTAAATACAAAGAGTATATGGTACAATAGAGCCAAAGGTTGTTATAAATGTACTGTTTCAATAATAAAAAGGGGTGCAAAGTAGTGCTATTTTATGTCATTAGTATGGTTTACTTTGTTGTATTTTATGTACCGCCAGGCGCAAAAATAACGCAGTAAATCGAGTAGCACCGCCCGTTCACGCACGCCTCTGAACAAACCCATCACGCCATTGTCAAGTCAGCCTTTGCCGGCTGGGAGTCCGTCAGGTCATTCGTTGCTAGCCGTTGCCACACATCATTTCAGCCAATTTGATCGCATCACCAGAGCCCCTACATTGCTAATTTATCTGTTGTGTTTGTTGGTAGTCTTTATCGACAATGGCGGACCCGAAGTACGCTAACTTGCCCGGGATTGTAAGTGCTGCCACTCGCATTAGCTCGTTAGCTTTAGCTGTCAATGCTAACATGAAGAGCTATACGCCACATATAGTCATGTACTGTTGCTTTCGTATATCGTCCAAATTATGCATGTTATGAGCTCACGTGTATCACAATATTATGGTACATTATAATATGACTATACACCGTGTAGTACACTTATTAACATTTAGTAGCTGCTGAATGGGTCGGGGCGTTGGCCAGGCTATAGGCTGTTTATGACAATGTACTGTTTACATGATGTTTTCTCTAGGCCTCCAATGAACCCGACGTGTATGAGACGGGAGACCTGCCCGAAGATGACCAGGCTCAGTTTGAGTCGGTGAGTGGATGTTTGAATTCTTGTTTGAATGTCGTTTTACAAAAAAAAGGCCACATTTCAGTAGATAATGTAAGATAACTAGAAGTGATTCTGTGGATCTGTGCTATTGTAAAAATAATAATGTGTGTGTCAACTAGTAACGTTAAGAGGTTTGGTGCGCCCTCTCAACCACATCGTTTTTTAAAATAATTGGTAATAAAACATTTACGGCCAATGTTCGCCTATCCCTCAATAAAGTTACAGAATACCTTTTATAATTCAGTAAATGTTTACAGTATGGAAAGATAATGTAAATTAAACTGTCTAACAATTCCATGCAAAATTGCAATTCTAGGCCTATATACATCAACATTACTGTCAGTACATCCAGACCACCAGAGTCCTTTGGGTGGTAAACATCTGAACATAGCTGATGGAATGAAACATTTCCAAGCTTATAAACTCTATACATCAATATGAAAAAAAAACATTCAATATTGTGATTATATTGTGCAGCCATAATTATTGCAAAAATGAAACAAAAATTCTGTTTTTAGTGCTACTTTGTATTCAATATTAAAATATCCATATTACAATATTCAACATGTTTACTCATATTGTGCAGCTCTAGCGATATGAGAAGCGAACAATAACTGCAATATTTTGTGCTGCCCTAATTTGTATAAATCTAATTGGCATTCTCCCTTGATCTTTCCACATTCCCATAAACTTGCCTTTGCTTTGACTCTCCCGACCCCTGACCCCTGACCCCTCCTGGAACTCTAGTTTGTACAAGTAAGACTGGCTCCGTTTTCCTCTCAGCGGGCTTCCTGCCATGCCTTTTGCACGCCTTATAATTATAAAATAATATTTTCTTATCTCTTGGGAGTAATAAGGAATGGATTTTAATGTAATATTTAAGATGTACATACATAATCATTTTCCATTTTTGTTGCTTACGAGTGGATTTTAAAGGTGTATTTTTTGTTAACTTGAGTGAAATGTATAATTATGAAAAAAGAGGGTTGTGATTTTTTTTTCTCTGCTTATTAATCTTTCTTCATGTTCTAATCACCAACAATGCTTCCCAGGCCTCTGTACTCTGTGTAACGTTTTGACCTCCTAGATCGGTTGTTTTCATGAAAAGTGAACCAATATTTGTCACATGGACAACGCAGTGTCACAGTGTACAGAAGTTTTGATGTTTTAAACATTTTTGATCAAGTGCTGTCATTAAATATTTTTTGATTTAGAGTTACACCGACTGCATGTTTGAAATTAATTCTGGCTGAGTGGTTTATGATGAGTGTAATATATTTGAACTATTGAAGACCTAGTTTCTGAAGGCATGTCTGACCTTTCTCACCCTCCTTCCCCTTTAACACTGTAGTCTGGAGCTTTCTAAAAATAAGAAATGGAAAATGGTGAAAAAGGCTTAAAAGTGACTGTGCCCTTGTTCTATGATGTCGTATTTAATCTGCCATAATTATTATTTTACTTTACTCTCTCCCTTGGCTTCTACAGCAACATCAAATCAGATGCTGTAGTAGAGGCCTGGGGATGGACTAAACTGAAATTTAATTGTGACAGATCATAGAACAGGGTCAGAATGTATTTTTTTTGTATTTATTTATTCAGTTTATTTGAACGGGACAGATACACAGTAACAGACCTTCTTAAAAAGCAGCAGTCCCGTGTGTGCCTCATGGGGCTTATAGCGCGAGCTTGTCTCTAGAAGGGCTTTTACCAACAGTATATCTAAAATACTACTGTTAATAGAATAATGGTAAATGAGTTGACAGTGACACTAACAGCAGATTCAGATACAGACAAATACAGCAGTTTGGATGTATTAAACATGATTGCAGCGCTGTTGATTTGGTCACCGCCTTTGAATGAACAGTGAGTGAGTTCAAAAGTCCCGTACTTCTGACGAGGAGAATACTTTGAGCAATTAACAATTTCTAATTTTGGTAAACTTCCAGACTACAGCTTTTTTAACCAGTTCCCCATGTCTATAATAATGCTATGGGAAGTTTGATGCATATGATCTCATTGCATTATAAGAGATTGTAACTTTTTGTTGTTAGTAGGCCATCTTTTCTGAATAGTGGAAGTACAGAAAGAGCATCATGAGCTGTCTCCATGGGTTTTGGCAGATGCTCTTCAACACTGCTTCCTTTCTTACTGTACCCTGCCCCTGGCCGACTGTTCCCGTTGTGTGCATGGCATGTGATAACCACATTAATCTGTGTTGTCTCTCTCTTTCCCCCTACTCTCGTCTCCCTCTCCTTTCTCTAACTCTCTTTGGAAACCCAAGGAGCTGGTAAGAGCCTCACTAACTCCTCTTCATCCCCACCCACCTCTCCACATGTGTCTGTAACATGAGTGTTGTCCTCTGTTGTGTTGGAGCTGTGTATCGTGTCATGTGTTGGGTGTTGTTAACCTTCTCCATTGATCATTAGAAAGACTGATCAATGTTAATCTATGATGCATGTTACCTTAAAGAAACTAAATATTAAGTCCCCTAGAAATCAAAAAAGTATAGTGTTCAGGGCTGGGCAATGGGCAATTTCCATTACTGAAAGGTGTACTCTGACCTACTCTTACTGACTACTACACCTTTTAATCTTTTAGTTGAACAATTTCATCAGTGAAAACAACATGATTCTATTATTATTGGGTCTCTTACTCCTATTTGCTTATTTATTGCACAGGCCTAGCCCTAACATGTGATTTCCACATTTCCACACACATAACACTGCTATTAAACAACAATATGATTGTGCTAATATAATGTACTAAACCAGTGGATTGGTCACAAAACAGGGTCAACATTTTGCAGTTCAAAGACAGAAAGAAAAGGGGTTCTGAATGTCCATATTTATTATCAAAATAATAATAGTAAGACAAAACAAGTGTGGTCATGAATGTATTGGTCAATTGTGAACAAACATGACTAAATCCTAGAAGATTAGTAAGTACACAATGTACTAATAATTTGGGCTCTACTGTGTTTGTGTTGACATGACTAAGCTCACCCTTTAGATGTCTGCAGATGTCTTGATTTATAATGATTGATCTAATTCAGGTGATATCTGACCTTGTATAATTACATCCAAATTAAGGCAGCAACGTAATTGTAAAGCATTCTGATTAAGCATTTGATTTCCTCCCAGCTCTTGCATTCTGTCAAGTCTGCCTTGGCTTTGGAAAGTTTTGGCACAGTGAATACATTAGCCTATGATCTGTAGTTATGCCTTCGTCATTCAGTTTGTATTGTTGACACTGTATTGTGTTTACTGACAGGAGGAGCTGTGCAGTGATAGTGTGGAGCGGATTGTGGTCAATCCCAACGCAGCCTATGACAAGTTTAAGGACAAGCACGTCAACACTAAAGGACTCGGTCAGTTTAAAATGCGTTTTTAATCAACTTAAATTTAGTTTACTCTGTTACTTCTGCAATTGTCTACACACATTACTTATTTTAAGGGCCTCTAATTTGCTAACCCAACTTCTATAGTCAACTCTCTCAGGAACTGAAAACATTTTGTATGTAGATGCAGCGTGCACAGCAGGGGGAAAGAGGGCCTTGAAAGGGATGTGTATGAAACCCAAGATAACATTGTATTATGGTATCCATTTCTCATACATTTTATTTGGCTTTTCTTTTCACAGACTTTTCCGACAGAATCAGTAAAAGCAGAAGAGTGGGCTATGAGTCTGGGGAGTTTGAAATTGTAAGTACTACTACTGAATATGTATATGAACCGGCACATCACCTTACATTATTTTTCCAGAATGACCTTGAAGTCTTTTAATAATATGAAGCTGTATTTGAAAATCCAGTACCATTTGTGTTCAGTTACTACTTGTGATTTCAGATTGAACAAGAACCTCTTCAAAGTGCCTGTGTAATTTCAGTGCTGTCATGAAATATTAATATGTTCTTCTGATCTTTGTTTAGCTTGGAGAGGGGAGTGGGATGAAGGAGACGCCCCAGCAGAAGTATCTGCGTCTGGTCAACGAGATCCAGGAGCTCACCAAAGAAGTGGACTCCATCCAGGTGGGCTTCAACACATGACAGTAAACAAGGACACAGGGATACTTAATATACAACATCATGCACAGAAACTCAACTCATTGTCAAAATGATCTCAGCTGCCTTTTGGTGGGAACAGTCTGTACTAGTTTAATATTTCTATTTAGACGGGAACTGTTTACACTTTTATCACAGACAAAGAACAGCTTTCATGAAATCATATCAGGCTAGGCGCTGTGATGTGGAAAGACATCAAGTACCATGATTTTCTGTAAAGCCAAATCATGAAAGTTTCGTTGAAAGATGTGCAGAGTCATTCCTGCCTCTCAGCGAAGAAGTCAGGGGTTTGATTCTCAGGCTTCAAAAGTAATTGGTGACTCAAATGTGTGCATTGTAAATGAACTGCCTATTGTCGAGGGTATACCCCGCATTAGACCCATAGCTGCTTGAGCCTCCTTTAACTTTACACGATATTAAGAGAAGAGGGGGATTGCATTATGGAGAAGCGTTTATAATGTGTCAAGGTCATAAAGATTACTACAATAACAGTGTTACTCTGGGTCTGTCAGATGGTACATTTGATGGTATTTAATTAGGGGTATTAGTCGTGAGCTACTAAAGCCTAGTACATCTCTTGCAAACAGTTTGCATCAAACCAAATCAATGTTTTATGTCATTCAGGTAGCCACTAAGGAGAGCAATGCAGAGGAGCGGCTGACCCCTGTAGTCCTGGCCCAGCAGGCGGCCCAGCTCAAACAGCAGCTGGTTTCAGCTCACCTCGACACACTTCTGGGACCACAGGCGCACATCAACCTCACTGACCCAGATGGAGCACTGGCTAGGTGAGCTCAGAACAACAAACAACTGTCAGAGAGCAGAGGGAGGAGTTTGCGAGCATCATGGATTTACTCAAGGAGAGAGTGGACATATGCAAAGAATGGCTCCCTAAAGTCCGATTAAACTGGTGAACTGGCATGTCCAATTAAATAAATAGAATCTGGCTTACTGGAGCACTGACAGTGAGTTGTTTAAAATATGCTCCCAAAGTCTGCTATGTACTTGGTGAGATAGATAAAGGAGAAGAGATGTTTTAAAAGTGTTATGGGTGAAAGATTAACTTTCGGTCAGACTGAATAGAAATATACTGCTGCGACATGTCAAACTCCAGCTGAGGTCAAAAATGGTTTCATAGATCCGAGAAAGTCCAAGCTCACCTTGACATCAGAGTTTCCTACCAACCCCCCAAGACTATAAAGCAAGTGAATGTGAGAAGACAGTAGACGGACTGGGACTGATACAATATTGAATGTAACGTAAAATCCCTTTGTGTCTCCATGTACTTTGTTCCTAGGCGTCTGCTCACTCAGCTGGAGGTGGCCAAGGGCAGTCGTGTCAGCGCCACAGGAGACGGCAAGACAACAACAGCTAAGGGTCCAGACGGAGTGGTCCTTTATGAGCTGCACAGCCGACCGGAGCAGGAGAAATTCAACAATGCTGCCAAGGTGAAATTTAAGCGGAACTGGGATATGCACCAATATTTAAATTCTTGGCCAATGCCGATACTGATATTTCCACTACCGATGTGACTGAGTATTGATTCCAATATTTTGTAAATAGGTTTCTTTATGTTTTTATAAAATGAAAGGAAACTAAGAAATCATCATAAAAATAAAAATATACAAAATAAACAAATAAAGTGAGACCTCTGGCTGTTTCCAAATCTAAATATTAGAAGTGATTATGTATTACACTGTATCTGTATAGGCGGATATCGTGAATATTGGCTGATACTGATTTATTTATTTTTATTTAACCAGGTAGGTCGATTGAGAACCAATTCTCATTTATAACGACAACCTGGCCAAGAGGCAGCAATGACAACATACAGAATAGCATCCATACAGACACAGACAAGACAAACGACAACATTAAGACGTTCCCCGTTTACCACTATTAGTATTTGCGTGAGCGGTAACGTATAGTGTCGTTTAGGAACGATGACAAGTACCACATTAACAGTCATGCCAACGAATAGACAGGTAACGAGACAGACGGGTGGGGGTACGTGCTGCCATCTTGGAATGTCTGACGTTCTTCCCTAAAGATGAATGGTATCGCCCACTTCCTTTTTATATTTCTTTTAGATATTGCTGCCATTCCTGTAAAGAGCGGTGCATTTGGTAAAGAAACATGCATCAGCCACTGGAACCATGTATAAAAGACCATTTTGGCACTTGGTAGCTTAGTCTAAATTCTGATTACTCTCCAAAGGCGTCAATAAACAAGATCAGGTAGTTTTCAGTCTTAAGTGTGGGCTGATTTTCTACAATGTGATGTCTGTTTTTTTAGGTTAAATACATTCTACTGTGAACTTTTATTCATATGTTTTGTTTGCCAAATCAATTTTACGTCACTGACAAGCCTTTTACTTTGGCAATACTGCCTTAGTTGATTAATCATTCCGCTGGGCATTACTTCAGTCTACTAACAATGTCTTTGGTCAAACTACAGTTTTATTCTGTACATTCTGGCCACACCATTTATTATGTAGAGATGGCATTTATCTGTTAATTTCATTGGCTGTGTGACTCTGCATTTTGTATGTTTTGCTTTTTATAAGTTTTTTTTTTCTGCCCAGAAACCACATTGGCTTGATTGTGTTTTCACAGATGGCCGAATTAGAGAAGCGTCTCGCAGAGCTGGAGACTTCTGTTGGCCCGGGATCAGACAAACAGGTACACAGCCATTATACACTTCCTCTCAGATGTTTAGATCACATTTACTCCATGTCTTTGCCTCATAGTCCTTTTACTTTGTTGCAGGGGCCATTGAGCGCTGGTGTACAAGGAGCCAGTTTGATGGTAAGTTTCAGTGTACCACCTTAAGTATGCCGTTTCTGCATTCATAACTTTACACATCTGAGGCAGAGCTGGAGAACTGGGGCGTACTTCAAAGATGACATTGAATCTTGTCATGTTGCTGCAGTAGAAAAGAGCGCAAAAAGTCGTGCTCGAGATATAGCGCTGAAATGTACGTTGTTTTTTTTTCCAAACAGGACACCATAGAGCTTCTCCAGGCCAGGGTCAGTGCACTGGACTCGGCTACTTTGGATCAAGTGGAAGCAAGGCTGCAGGTAAGTCCAATCATCTATCAGGCATAACATGATGACCACAGACGGGTCAAGTCAATGACATACATCTCTTCATTATGGCATCTGTTAGCGGGTGGGGGATAATGGGCAACCGCTTAACATTTTTCCTCAAAGTTGATGTTTTACAGGCAGAATAAATAGGCAAGTGTAAGGATTTGAACAGGTTTGACAGAGGCCAAATTGTGATGGCTAGACAATGAGTATCTCCAAAACTGCAACCAGGGATGCACCTACAGTATCCATATGGGATGGCATATCGGTGACAATCCAGGCCCAAAAGCTGATTTGGTGGATCGATAAATGAGGCAGATACTGGAGCTGATATAATTTATTATACTTCATCCTAATTATGAGCGGATAAATTTGGCAAATGACATTATATTACATTGGAACATTTGAGGGTATAGACAGATATCTGGATCGGGACTGAAAAAGCTGGATCGTTCCATCTCTAACTGCAACTTTTTGGGGGTGTTTTTGGGCTACAGATGTCAGCATCTATAAAATGTTCAAGAAAGGAACAGTAGACAGGTGATACATATTGAGGTGCCCTGGTTGTGATGGAAATAATACATCATAGTTTGTTGCATGAGGCTGCACATTATCGCTATTCAAAAGGCAGTTTAGCTCCTCCCTCTCAGACAGTGTTGCTTAACAGACATTACATTACATTAACATTATACAAACAGTTAGTGTAAAATTACTTTCCGTGTCACTGATTTTAGAGCGTCCTTGGAAAGATGAATGAGATCGCTAAGCACAAAGCAGCCATTGAAGACGCCGAGACACAAAACAAGGTTGGTTATCTTTTGTGTTCTGATCTCCACCATTATATTATACTGATGTTTTAAAGCTCATTTAAATAAATTAAATAAAATACTTCAGGATGCAGTGTAGGTATTTATTTGCAGAGTTTTTTGGCAATTACAGCCTCAATTTTTTTTCTAACATTATCTTCACCACAGAAGCCAAAACGAGCTAATTACTGATTATCAGCTTGTGTACCAAGCCAAATGTGCCTCGTACAATACTACAGGTTAAGCAATTTATAGAATTTTATGAAGCGGGGCATGAAGCAAGAATTACATTTTCCAGCAGGTCCCATTTAATGTAAAATCAAGTCATTTATTTATCCATTCCTCCTTTTTTGTAGATATTGACGATCACATAGTACTTGGTTTTTCCACTACAATACTTCCCTAAAAGTCAAGTGAGCCACCAGAGGGCAGAGTTACTACAATCTTGTAAAGTTGACTTTTATTGTACTTTATGTCTCAGGTGACGCAGCTTTACGACTTAGTGCAGAAGTGGGACGCCATGTCAACCTCCACACCTCAGGTCGTGCAAAGGCTTGTCGCTGTCAGAGAGCTCCATGAACAAGGTATTCACACTCAGGCTGGTGGAACAATGCCTTTGTGCAAAGTTTTTAATACTGTACATGCGGTGTCAGCAAAAACAGTCTCTGTATGTGTACATGCCAGTGGAGCGATTCAAATGATGGCATTAGTCCAATTATAATAGCATTTGCCAACATCATGTCCACGTCTTACTCCAACACGAGAAAACGTCTACCATATCTGTGATATGTCATGTGCTTTTGGAAATCAGCTACCAGGTACGTACATTTCTTAAGGTCAAGAGTTTTGTTGTTTAATAAAACCATATACAGAGCTTATACAGCGTGTCCCTGCATCAATGATTAGTATCCTGAAACTGTCACTCCATGCGCTTCTCCCTTTAGTTACGTCTAAAACACACTCGCACTGAGGAGACAGTAGTTTAGCCTCTCATAAGCTTAAGGTACTGTCCTTGTAAAGAAATGCGTTCTTTTCATTTGACTAACCCCTTCAATGCCACTGGGGCCAGTGCCAGATGCTGAGCCAGGATCTTGGTCAGAAGTACCTTGCTGGAGGATTAGCCTTTTGTGCATGTAATCGGACAAAACTGGATTTCTTGCTATTCTTAATCGATTTTGGCGCATGGCACCGAGTGCAGGCCAGTACTCCACACCCCACCAGACATTCACATACATATACTGTATATCTACTTGTGACCGAAGCTACTAGATCCGCTCAGTGACCCTGTACTGTAGTCCCAGATCTGAAGGGGCTTGAGTAAAAAGAATAGAATAAATAAATGTGCCAGAGGAGAACCTTGAAGTGACACCCATGAGAGTTCAAGGACTATTGTGCCGTATGTGGGTTACAGAGGGTGGGGAGCGGGGAGCAGACTACAATGCAATTCAACTCATGTCTCAAATCTACCAGCGTCTGCACTGTGACAAAACACATCCACAACGGAGACTCTGCGAGCGACTAAAATTGAATTCAAAATGGACAATAGAATTAGCCTAAACCATGCCATTGTGTTATTATAGAGGGCAAGAAATGACTGAAAAGGAGATTTAAAATGGTGGTATAATTAGACTAAAGACCCCCTCGGGCTCCAAATTATATCTCACATTATTATCCTCATCTTATTTAGTGCATGAAAGCAGAACGTTGACTTTAATAGATCATATTGATAATTCATTTCTGTGAGTTGAACGAGGTCGTTCATCTGTCACAGTCTGCAGACAGCCTTACAGCCTTCCTTTGTTTAAGAGGCTTTAGCTACGCTGCCTTTTTTCTCCTTGTTTTTGTAATTCATTGGTCTTTAAATATATTGCTTGAGAAAAAATCTTGATATTTGATATTATTGAGTAGACCATTTGCATAATAACCCCAGTTTAAACCATTTTCAACAGCAATGTACTTTAAAGTTTTTAATATATCTGAAACATGAGCAATAATAAATATATTTAGATACAATCAAAACAACAAACTAGATTGCATTTTACATGTAAAGTTATTAATGAATCTGTTAATTATTTCATTAAATTAATATTAAATTGAGAAATATTACTACTGAGAAGGTAAAAGATTATTTTTATATATTGAAAATAAGTCAATATTGTAGTTATTGTGGCAGGCCTAAAAGTATTACATTAGATATTAGATATTTAGATATTTCCTTTCCAGTACTATGTAACTTTTACTTCTAGATGTTGATATTGACCGTCGTACGTCTCATTATTGCAAAAAATCCTCAAAATGAAATGAAGCTTTTCACATGAACTCTTACATTGTGTTTCTTAAACAATGTTTTTTCTTCTTCTCCACAGCTATGCAGTTTGGGCAGCTGCTGACCCACCTGGACACAACCCAGCAGATGATCAACAACACACTTAAAGACAACAATACTCTGCTAACACAGGTAAAAGACAATCCAGGGAATGAGTGGCCTTTAGGCAAATCTTAGATATCTATACACTATATAAATGTCAAACAAAATACAGTATCTGGACACAGGATTCAGTTAGTGCTCAAATCATTTTGGCAGGATAATGTCCCCTCAATACAGGTGTTTTATTGATTTACGGTCAGTTAAATGTTTCCTCCAAGTCCTTTCCTCTTAAAGTCTTTTGTAGGTGCTGACATTAATATTTAGACATGTAGCAATTTCAGTAATTACAATTCCTCCCATAAAGTCTGTACCTTATCTTACTGCGGACTATAGTATATAACATTATATCTAATGATTTTTTTCAGGATTTATTTATATCTAGTGTCTCTGGATCTGTTTTAGTTCTGGTTTTTATGTGGGTAGTTACAGAAACTTTGAACTGTTTCTACTTAATCACTGCATTCACTGCTATGTGGCTTTGTAATAGGATAACTATGTTGAGGATCCAAATATGTATTATGCTTTTTTACATATTATGATTAATTAAACTTAAGCATAATTTACTATGCTTAATCATTCTAAACGAGGACTAAACTGAGTAATGAAGAAGACCTTATAATTTTGGTCACAATGCAGTTTGAGGATCTGATAAGACATTGATTTTGAGTGCATAAATCTTAACATTATTGGAACATTGACACTGTGCCAGCCTAGTATTATGGTTTATACTAATACATTTTCTGATGGTTATGATCTATTTTAGGTTCAGCAGACAATGAAGGAGAACCTGGTCGCTATTGAAGAGAACTTTGCGGCGCTAGATGAGAGGATGAAGAAAGTATCCAAGTAAAGTAATTCTGAGAAATGAGGAGAGGGTAGAACTTGGACAAATGAAGCCTACAGAGCACCGAGGAGTGGCCTCTCTGACCGGCCTAGTCCTGCTCTCTGCAAACACCTCTGCCTTCACAAAGTTCCCTGTGAAAGATGGATTCACAAGAAGACCAAATGTTTTTGTCTTTCCTTTGCATTTCAACACTTATGGTCATTCTTTAAAAGCCTTTTAAAGTGATATTGCTGGATTTTCATGGTTGGGTTGTCAATTATAGTATGTTTCTGGTAACTAGAATCTACTAGGCTTAGGGAAGCAGTATAGTAAAAGTAACTGTACTGAAGAACAGGTGTAAGCTGTTAAACAATATTTTGTAATGGTTGTGCTCCACTATTTGGACAAAAGTATTCTGACATGTGACACTAAGCATTGTAAAGAGAAATATTGAGTTGTTGGGAGATTTGTTCTCTATAGCATTTATGAGGTCAGTCACTAATGGCTCACGATCTCTGTTCCAGTTCATCCCAAAGGTGCTTGAAATAGAAAAACCTTTCCCATAAAGTTGAACGCAAACTGTATTTAAGCATTAAGACCACACTTTGATCCTGACTGACTCGTAAATACCTCTATACTGCTTTTCCGGGCCTTCTTGACTTCTACAAATCTATTACTGGTAATAATACTAACTATATACTCGATAATCCCTGAATATCACTTTAAGTTTCTGCATTTTGGATCGGGTTTATTTTTTAAATTATTAATATTAATCAGTTTCTTCATTCCTATTGAAACTTGACATGATTATATATTCAATTTATACTGTACTATTTGGTCAAGGCGAAAGGGCCCAGTGTCATGTTGGGTGGACGGAGGACTCAGATTGTCGAATGTGTAAAAAGATCTTTGTCTCTGTAGTGTTGTAGCAGGAGCAGATGTGTGCAAGGATGAGAAGAAAGCCTGTAAATATGCCCCCGTACCTTTTTCCCTTCACTCAGTCGCCTGTAACTGTAATATTATGACTGAGACCCAAACCACAGCTAAACTTTTAATCTGTCATCGCATACCAGGCAACTGTATTGTATACATCTGTGGTCATGGGAAGTGGTCAATAAAATGCACACAATGTAAAATCCTGACTCTTTTTCTTCGGAGATAAAATGTTTTGACATTGCAAATTTTATTTATTGTCATTATCTGTATTAATGCCCATGAGAATCTTTTGGCATGAAAAGGAGTATAGCCTAGTCCTAGAATGTAACCAGTAGACAATTATTCATTCTCATGTTCATTCACTAAGGCCATTGGCAGGATTGACAGCAGTAACATAGGGAGGACTAATAGAAATTGGCCTGAAGATCAAAAGCTATCCAAAAAATTTTAAAGGAACAATAAATGACATTGCAATAATTTTACTTTCTTTCAGTGGGACAATGTCAAAGAGCCAGCCGGCCATAGAGAGCAAAAAAAGAACAGAAAAATATGGACATTTTGTGAGCACATTAGCTATGGTATTGTGCCGTTATATCACTATAAGAACACAAGATGGCAGCAAAACATAAAATAATATGAATGCATATGATAAGACCATCTCTCAGTTAATGCACCTGCCTGTTGTAGGGACAAGCCAGGACATGCCCGGAGGACTCCGGCCAAAGGGTTCTAAAAGCGGCTTCAGCAATGATACCAGAGTGACATTAAACTAGAGGAAATTAGGTACTGTTAAAATAAAAACAGTACTTTTATTACTATTTTTTCAAGATTTGTGAAATCTGCTTATCTGCAAAGTATCGCCTCAAAAAACAGGTGATTGTCCATGTATGTATTTGTGTACTTTGACCACAGTTTGAGAACCACTGCCTGAGACAGCATAAACGTCAGAAAAATACTGAGGTCCATGCTGTGTGATTCCACCTCTGAGTACCGTCATGTGGCATAAGCAGGTTTAGTCTCAAAGGTTGACGTGTGTTTCTAAGGTGACAAAGGCTAAGGTATGATAACCCGTTATGTATGGCGTGTGTCATCCACAGATCAGCTGCTGCAAGTGGATTATCAGGTTACTGTACTGAGAAGCAGGCTGCCAAAACACAGAGGGCAAGCGGTTAACACTGGGGTTTTCTGTTGGACCGCTCCAAAATATTTAAAGCTGCTTACTGATTATTTTTTCCCAGTAATTGAGCAACGAATTACTCTGTCAATAGTGCAGCATATCACAAGTTATTCTCTCCTCTTTCCTCTATAACTATAAAACATTTTGTCATCAAAGTGCAGCTGCAGCTGATGCCACTGAACTGGGGTTCAAAAGGTTGTGGGGCCCACTGGGGTCTAAACCAGGACCTAATGAGATCTAGACCAGAACTCTAGTCTATACCTAAACTAGGACTGAACCAATTTTAAACCAGAATTGAACTAGGCCTAAGGGTTAAACTAAAACTGAACCAAAGTGAGTTTGATGATAAACTTATAAAGTCTTAGAGTCTGGGTCAGAGCATTTCCAAAGCTGTAGATCTGCAATCTGCAATGGTCATTATCTATAAAAGGTGGTCCAAGGAAGGTATATTGGTTAACCAATGTATGGGGCAAGACAGGAAAGTGGAGAAATATTAGGAACCTGCAGAGGCTCGTGAAAACTGCAAAGACAAAATACTACAAGGTAAAAGTGAACTAGGACGTAAGACAACCCAGCCAAGATCCAGATTTTGGGTGTAAGTGAGGAAATGGTCCCTGATGCATTGAACCATCATTTTGCAGAACCCTGGACCAACAGCACATCATCTTCTTCAGTTTCACTGCCACCTGCTACTGGAGAACTCTGCATTATATGCTATTAAAAAAGGCTCTGGAAAAATGAAATCCCCATAAGGCCTGTGGACCGGATGGCATAACATAATGGCTGTTAAAAGACAATGCCGAGGACTTGGCTCCTGTTCTATCTCACATTGTAAATGCATCCCATGCCAAAGGGATAGGGAAAGGGAGGGGTCATTTCTCCATATCTGTTCCTCCTCTATATGTCCACCCGGGAAACTCTTTATCAGGATACTTTGGACATGGGCTATGCAGATGACATAGGGCTGTCAAGAGCTATCCCTCTAAATGAAATCAACAGTGATAGAACTTTGGCCATGGAAGCCCAGCAGCTGGATAATTGGGTCAAAGAAGGGGATAAATCTGTGGAGCTACAAATCTGTTTTGCAAAAAATCTGACACAGCCTGTTCCTCTGATGCTCGGTGGAAGGGAAGTCCCAGTTGTTACCACCACAAAATATTTGGGCTTCTACATGGACAGTGACCTTAGTGGGGACACTCACATAGACCACCATCACCATGGGGAGATAAGCATCAAAGCGTCTTCACTTCCTGACCGTCATGTCTAGACATGGTCTACCACAACAGGATCTGTTGACCATCTACACCACAAGGTAAGGTTAGAATATGGGAGTGTCTTCCTGGTGGGGTGTAATATAACCCAGGCTGTACAACTGGAGAGGGCGTAATAGAGAGCCCTGAAGATCATCTCCAAAGGAGGTATATAACGGGATCTCCCTTCACTTCAGAGCAGGAGAGAGCAGGCTGCTCTTCAGTTAGTCACAGAGATGAGAAACAGTTCACACCTACTGCATGACCTGCTCCCTAAAACAAGAGAAGAAAGCTCTCAGAGACAACTGCTGAACAGAAATAACACCTCAGACCATCACTGTCGCACCAACAGACTCCAAAAGTCAACCCTATCGACAGCAGTGAGGCTGTATAATATGAAAATTAACAGCTAAATCTCAGAAACTGATAGTTTTTGTATTGTGATTTTTCATGCAAATAACGTACATTTTGCTGAAATTCAGTGTTTTACTGTAAGAAAGAATGAAATAAAGTCAAGTCAACTACGTCAGTGGGTGAGAGGTCTACAGTTTTGGCCAAATATGAGCTTCTTATTCACCTAGTTCTGTATAGTGTCAGATTTATTATATTATTTCAGGATTGACCCTGGGCACCCATAGAAAGGACTGGCCTGTTTCAAATATACAGTAGGTAGGCTATCAAGTGTAGGCTTTTCAGGGAATCAGATCCATGGGCCCAACATAGAAGGGACTGCCCCACATGATCACAGTGTGTAGACTATATCATATTATATATTATCTGTCAGTCTATATTTTAAACTCACTGACTGGACAAGACCCCATGGCCAAATCAAATCAAGTACCATAGCTGGCCCCAAGGCTGGACGTCGAAAACACCTAGAATATGCCATCTGGTTTAAATCTTGCTTTAAATCTTCACAAAACCAAATGAAATCCAGCGTCACATACCAGTAAACACTTTGTGCCAGTCCTCAGCCCAGATAAAGGGAGAGGGTGGCATCAGGAATCACTGTACAATCACATAGTGGTTCATGAGACTGAGCTACAGTCTAAAGTCCAGCCCTGGGGAACTCGGGAAGATTTTATTTGCCCCATGACTTAAAAGATAAAATATTGCCCTCACAGATAACAGACAGATAAATGGACTGAACATTTTATAGATTGCTCTTACGTGTTGAGGACAGACAGGAATATTGAATATGCAGCTACTATAGTGGTAGTATGCAGATGTTTTGGTATGGATTATTGATCATCTTTACCATTACTGTGCGTCGCATATACCATCAACATACATTTTTTAGATATTTTGGCTTTATTTGTTAGGACAGTAGACTGACTGAGAAGAATGACATTCAGCAAACTGTCGGGAGCTGGATTCGAACTCACAATGCTGGGGCGAGCATTGTAGGCTCTGAAAATGGGCCGCACGCTATAAAAGTTCTTTTTCATTATAGCAGCGCAAATCACAATTTATCAATCCAATCGTTCAATAGTGTGTTAATATAGTCCCGATCTCTAACAAAACGATCAGTATCAGTAACTATCGGTCAGTTTGTGGATTGTCTGTTGGATCGTTATCTTGAAAATAAGTCAATGCTGTAGATTAATATTGGCTCATGTCTCTATTTTTTAGTTTTAATTTCTGAGTTCATCAAATTCTATAAAGTGAACACAGTAGTCTTAAATAACTAATAGGCGAAGGAGAGAAGCGTAGTCATTTTTACTCAAGTAAGAGTATTGCATCTTCAAATTAATATTGATACTCCAGTGAAGTGCAGTTACTAAGTGAATGTAACTGAGTAAATGTGACTTGCTATTACTCACCTCAGCTAAAAGGTGTCCAATGTATAGGCGTTTATTAAACATAGAAACGGGATAATGCAGCCATCCACAACTGTTTGAGATGCTACAGGTGATTCTCCTGAAAAGCTTTGTTAGGCTGAACACAAAAGACGCTACAGGGCTCGTAGTACTTCTGAGATAGTGCTGCTGGTGTGAGAATGGAGGAAAAGAGCGGTTGTGATGAGAGCCAGCCCCGAGTGTTGAACCCCCGGAATACCCACCTGTCCAGACAGCCCTTTAAACTTTAATGCCCCACAGTCTCTGCTCAGAGCTGGGTTTCATCCCAGCCTTTTTCTTTATGTTTTATCTATGACACATGTCCATGCCAGAAATCTGACCGTTTGTTAAGAAAGTGTCTGTACAGCGAAGAGGGTATCACAGAATGAAATCATTAGGATGACAAAAATTCATACAACTTCAATTTTCAACTTGAAATCTAAGCACCTGAAACTAATGCGTCAGGTTATTGTTTTACCAAGAAATATCAATGATTACTATAAATTGCTGACAAGGAAAAGCAAGCCATATTTTTTATTCTCAAACGGTGAGCGGTAGCAGGAACATAGTTTGAATGTTTATATATAAAATCTAAATATTGTTTTACTTACATGAAATGTCCAAATCAATTTAAACTCTTTAGCAGTCTTAGCAGACATACTATCAAGCATTAGTAACTACTTTACTGATTAATTACAAAGATTACTTCAACATTACCACTACTGAGTTATAAATACTCTTATTACTGTTGGATCCCCAAATCATAATCCCATGTAAATCAATGTAAATTTGTCAACATCTGAGTTCAATATCTTTAAATGGCTTATTCATTAAGTACATTAATGTTCATCTAATGTGGTATAACCTATATTTTGAAATTACATCTTTACACTCTTTTAATAAAATAAAGTGCAAAAATGAAAAATGCTCAAAATGGACTATCTGACCCTGTTCTATAATAGGTATAACCATAATTATTATTTTTCATTTATTTTGTGGGTTACCACTTGACCAATAGTAGTTTTGAGTGGTGTGGTATCCCATACAATCTTGATTTGATGTTGATGTGGAGTACAGGGGAGGGACTAAAGTAAAACTCAACCCTTTTTTATGTTTTTACAATTTCTTCCTCCGGACTACAGATTTAATGTAAAAGTGAACACTAATCCTTATGAACAAATACAATTGATGAGCTTGTTTATATGATCAGATGACAGTATTAATGGAAATCGAATACTGAAAACACTCTAAAAATACATTGTTGGCGGGTAAAACAAAGCCCTAGTGACATAACAAATGTGAAGTGGGCAGGCTATAAATCACATTTAGGTCTCCCGGTGTGCGTTTGTCAGGTTTTCTGAATGGGACCGGACAGCAGAGGAGACTGAGGCGCTGTGAAACTGGGCTGGGACGCAGTTGTGGGGCAGAATAAAGACTCGTAGCGAATGAAAAAGGAGGGAACACTTTGGAGGAGCTATAGGCTAAAGGGGAGGTGAGCTCACAGGTAAACACGGCTTGGAGATTAACCGGGATTGTCGCGAAAGGCAAAGCTTCCCTAACGCCGAGAATCTCAACAAGTGGAAGCGACGTTCAGCTGGGAAAATCTGTGTGGGATGAGATGATACTGAGTGGATAGAGTCCCGTAAGCCCAAGGTGGAAAAAGTATAATTGCATTAAAGGGGGATACTTTGCTGACTACAGTAAAGTTGAGGACATGTTGTTTACCGAGAGAGGGGTTGATGAATGAGTTATTGACCTAGGGAGTGGATGGCCATTGGCAAAAGAGATGGATCATCAACAACAATACAAAGACTATATGATGCTGGTCTGAATCTGGATCTGAATCGAGAAATATGCCAGTCACAAAAAGTTAGGGATTTTTGACATTCGGGTGGAAATTACAGAATGTTCCTTTGATTTACGATCGCCCGGTTCTACCCTAAATGTAATAACACATTGTGGCGTAAACATTATTCCATTTTCCACAAATGTCACGCAAAAGTCAAGAACCCCTTTTTGACTAGTTGAGTAGTTAAGGATTTTTGACTTACTGGTGAAATTACAAAATGCTATATAACCTACTATCACCCGGTTCTAGAAAAATGCCATACATTTATCAAATACAGTAAATTCACTATGGCATTATTTTGCACAAATACCCCTAGCTTTTTGTGACCAATATATATATATACACCTAATTGAAGCGTATCATCAGGTTGTTTGAATGCCAAAATGTAACTAATATTTCTAATCATTAACCAATCTCTTATTTAACATACAATTCAATCCGTGCCAAAACAGCATAAGAGTAAAAAGTAAAAAGCATCAGACTTGTCAGTGTTCACACAGGAATGGGCATAAAGCTTTTACTACAAAAATATGAAAATGTATATAATTACTAATGGATTTAAGCAACTGTTGTCTACTCTATAAATACTATACTATATACTATAAATATTTTAGCCTCCAATAAGTTAGATGAGATACCTTTTTACCTTCTCATATGATTATGAATACTTCCTAATTCTGGGCGAAGTTGAGTGTTTCTTTGTCTGGTGAGGGAAAAGAAAAGGCTGGCAGCGTATCACCGGCGCATGACAACAGCTCGTCAGTCGGATCAGATTCTTTGATCAAAACAAGATTATGTGCGTCCACTTATTTGAAATATATATTGAATCAACCAATTGTGGATTTCTTAATAATAATAATGCCAAAATGTTTGTTTACAGATCATCGTAAGGCTTCAAATTTAGCCTTTGGAGGTACTTACCAAGACATTATAGACTAAATGATATAGTCGAACAGTTTCAATGGGATATTTTGCCAGGATTTGATATGAATTTTGCTACAAATATGAAGTCCAGAGAGATACCAAAGAACAGTATTCAACATGTTCTAACCCATTAATCAAATATATAATTTAATATTTTGTTAATTTGAAGAAAAAATGAATCGTTTTTGGCATTGTCTGAATCCTGCGTTCAGAGATTGTCGTTTGGTGTATGGTCAATATTTCTGGGGAACATTATTGTGATATTCTGGAAGTCAAAGCAGCTTGTTATAAAAGGGAGGTGGGTTGTATAGTAGTAAAAAAAAAAAAAAAAAAAAAAAAATTCAAAAATTCCATAACATAAAATAAATAAAAATAGATTCAAATCAAAACACGCTCAAATCTGAAGGAAAAGAGTTGGGGTTGGCAGCGACAATGGGAAAAAGGACAAGCGGGGAGAGAGCAGGGAGGATTTAGTGTGATCACCGCTTCATGATAACAGCTGTATCAGGGAACACAGGGCCAGATTCCGACAGCTGCTCCATACATGTGAGCCGGGGCGAAGGCTGGGTGTGGACTCCGGACCAAGGGCAAAGGACAGGGACGCGGGGAAAAAGTGTGGCGGCTGGAAATTGTCAATCGTTTTTTTGAATCCGGAAAATCAAATTTGTCAAATATTTATGTTTATGTTGGTCTATAAATGACATGTGTACATTTGAAGTTTTATTGTTAGGTTATTAGTAAGTTCACAGAATGGAATAATTTTTACAAATATATTTTTGCTGTGTTAAAAATGTATGGTTCTAAATGTCTATGTAACAGCAAGTGAAAAACAGTTACTCAGGCACTCTGGAGACAAAAACAATGATCATTTATATTTAAAAGCCATTATTCTTATTCTTATTTTGACCAAATCTGTGACAAATATGTTTGACCAACGCCGTGTGTGCGTGTAGACTCCTAAATGATTATTTATCATAGAAATATCTGAGTCTTTTAAACAGAAGATTCAAGGTATGTCGGGGACAATTTCAACATTTGTTGTAGTTCAAGTGCAAAGTCTGTCAAAACATAGCCTGCATTTACACTTTTCAAATAAAATTACATTTGGGGAATAGTGTGAGCCATCAGCGATCAATAAAGTAAAGTGAGCGCTCCCCGAGAAAAGATCACTTTGCCCAGACAGGGTGAGACAAAGTTGAAGAGCTTGTTTATGTTGCAATTTCTTCATCCTGACTACAGTATTAATCATAAATATAGGTTATAATCAATTAATGACATGTTAATTACAAGATTGATTTGGACTTTTTAATATATTGATCTGTTGACTGTGATGTGTTAATGGGAAATAAACACTACAGCAGACTTCAAAGAGCCAACATAGATGTGGGGATGTAAACAATGTTTTCTAATGAATACAACACAGACGACGAGACTGACAAAACAAACAGTCGGCAGCCTGGGTGGAGAGGGCTGGAGTAGGAGGAGTAGGGAGGGGGCAGTGAAAGTATGCTCAACTAGACTCAGCAACAGCCACTCAAGTCGTGACGCGTTCACCGTGCTTCCTGCAGCGCTTTAACCCGGGTCCTAGAGACAGTATTTGAGCTTTCTATTCGCTACTTGGCGCTGTTGCTATGGGGCTTCGTGCCGGAAAAAACACTTATGTGCTGAGTTTGTGATTAGGGCAGTAAAGTGTCCGGGGCGGACCGGAGCGTCCAGACCACGCCGCCGTGATGAAACGTGCTTGTTGTTGTTTACCGTCATTGTTGGTACAGTAGCCCCATCCACCAGATGTTGTTTGCGTTAGTGCCATGAACTATCAACTTAGCGCAGGGTGACTCAAACGAAATGACCCCGATGAACTTGGGAAAGTCTGCTTAGTTACAATATTGACAGTTGATAGGCTGCTATTAATACGATGATAATTAATGGGATGGACCATTGTACCCAAAAGATTGAAACTATAGGAACTTTGTCTGAAGTGTGTGTGAATGTTGACTTTTAAACTTTAGACACTTTTAAGCTTTAGATATACAATATTCACATCTTAGGCTATTACTTTAAATTATAAGGACACTCTTTCTGTTTCCTCATTGGTTGGACTGTTACATTAACTGTTTTCAGCTATTGTGTATGCAGGTTATTATAGCTTATACATTTGTAACGGCACACAACAGAATTTATGTATTAGAACATCTATAATCGATGTTATAAATAGCCTACCATTGAAAAATCAAAACATCAATGTGTGGATATTAGTGTTATCCTTCTAACACGTTGAATAAACTATTGTAGGCTTCTTCGCATTGTTATAAATTAAGAAAAACAAACACGTGTAGAGGTTAAAAGTTTGTCACAGGGAAATGAAGACGGTTTCACGAGACGGACAAATATAAAAAAGGAACAACAGCGGCGCGCGCCTCAGACGCTCCACCAGCCGGGCGTGTTTTTCTGGAGCGCAGCGAAATGAATGGAGCTGAGAATCTGACACCATTGTCCGTGTGTGTGCCTTTACTTAACCGGTCATTAAGGAAGTCCCTCGCGTAAAGAAAAAAAGTCACAAGTTCCTCCATACACGTTCGGACAGAGATGTGTGGTTTGGACGGAGCAGAAAAGGCGTTTAGCTCGTGACACAAAAATAAATGAAATCAAGTTGCGACAAAAGCGTATGATTCGCTCACACACGATTAATAACGTCTGAAAAATTAATTTAAAAAAACACAAATGAGCTTTTAGGTTTTTACACAACAGTTTTTTCACGGCGAATTCATTTTCCCAACATTTTCATTACAGTGCTTTGTTCCGTAAACAAACAGTTCTTCGACATTAGATATCCTTGCATATGTGTATATTTTTAGATTTTTGTTAGAGCCAACACTGTTTAATAAAACATGTTCTGATTCTGCTGGTGTTATCCCCAGCTAGAAATTGGTTGCCAAGCATTGCATCATTCCTTTCATGTGACTCCCATACGCCCCAAATTCGTCCTGGCCGTCTTATGACTGCATCACAATTGCTCCTCGTACAAACTATACAGGCTTAGGGAAAGGAGCAACCTCCCTGGCTTCAACAAAACCCACCCACTGGCCATTTTCAGGTTATCCTATTGGTTGTCGTCAAGGAGAAGAGCTTAAGTGCGCGTTTCTAATTGGACACCGAGGACGTCACCCATGAATGTATCCATAGGTTGTGCGTAAAGGGCCTGCCCAGTATAGTTAGGTTGGCTGGGCTCTCGATATAAACACCGCCGGGAGTTTCCGAAAAGCCACATTCAGCTGTCAAGACTGAACAATGGTTAACATGAGCTATCAGCAATTTTTACTAAAACAACCACATTCGAGTTCGAGACAGTCGAGAAGACGAGCGAATAGAAGAAAAAAGGTCAGTAAACTACACATTCTGTATTTCTTTGTGATGTGTTTTTTACTCTTGGACAAAGTCGTGGCTACTTAAGGGATGCCTGCTTCAAGTGCCCGTTCGCCTTCAGGAAAAAATTAAAAAAGATCTCGAGAATTTTTGGCAGATATCCCAAATCTGTTTTTAGATGAACAGCTGTCTCCATTACTCATACTTACGCTGAGTTGTTAATTGTTAAAAGTTAATCTTTTAGTCTCAAGGAAATGTCAGACGAAAGAAGATCGCCAAGTGGGTGAAAGTTTAAAGGTCTAACTAAACTACGGATCATGACAATACTTTTCATTTGGTTATATTTTCATTTATGTTTACAGTTTGAATGTAAAATGAATGTAATTTTCATTGAGCAGATTTCATAAACATGACAAAGCAGCAATTTGGGTAATTAAGTGTGAAAAGTCAAACGGGGACAGGGTCAGATCTACAAATAGACCGTGGCTGTATATAATACATTGCTTTTATATTAAGAAGAGCTGTTATGCTGTATGCCTAATCTTTCATTTGGTTTGAACACAGTGACATAAATGGGTTTCTTATGTTTCCAACTTTTACGCACGACATCTAGCTTGATTTGACAGTGGAGTTACGTCTTTGACTGTGACAGTTATTCATTTATTAGCATTATTTTACAATTCGACATATTTTCAGCATTGGTCATAATTCACTCATATGTATCGTAAATGTTATTTTTCCACACTCCCTTTTCTCTGCGCGCTTCCTTTTGTTTCACCCATTCCTCAGCCGGACTTTGGTTTCCATGACGTAATTGCATTGGCTTACAGTGGACAAGCCTCACCTAAACCATTTTCACTTACTTTGAGCGTCCATTAGTTTATTCAAATCTACAAATTAACTCACCAACATTTAAATCACCTTACAAGTCATATTAAAGATTCCCGCAGCGCGCTCACGAGTGTACCAAGTGTAATAGTAGTAGGCCTATTTTTTGAGAAGTCTTGGTGAAATGGTGAAATGGTGAAACGGTGGTATGGTGGCATTTCACAACTGAAAAACAAAGGCATCATGTGTCGTTTTTATCTTGTCATTTAGCAAAAGGGAGACCATTATGTTAGTTTTATAATTATTGAACATACATTATGAATTGAGCAGGACTGTCTAAAGCCCAAGGCTTGAAGGCTGTGATTTTCTGTTTTTTTTTGTATTTGGCACTTGTTTATCAGAGCCAAGGTGCTTTAAAGAAAATGAAAGACAGGGGGCGTCGTAGAGAACATTTAGGTCTTTGTTTACAAGAATTAACTAACGTCTTTAATTGTTTCATATTCCTCTGTGGAGACCAAACATTTACATTCATTTCTTCATCAGCACAATTTAATGGAACTGTCGTCTTGGAAAAACAAAGCATTGCGTTTTATTTGAACATGTTCTTTGTTTCCAGAAGGTTTCTGTGTTTGTGCAAATCATCATTTTCATTATGATATCTCAGCACATCTTAGAGTGTATAGAGCAACTAGTTAACTAATGAATGCCTTTATTTTTTTCCAGAATTGCTGGGATAAGCTATCGCCTACTAATTGGCAAACTTGATTAACATTGACAAGGTAAATTACTTTTTTCATGTATTATGGATTATGCATGATCAATATTTTTGTGCTTTTTATTTTTTGATATGGAATTGATCAATTTAGTATTTTAATTTTGTAAAAATAAAAAACTTTCATTTTCTGTTTTTATTTTTTTGATCCTCTAATTGAATTTAAGTGAATGATCACAGTGACAGTGAAGTCTCTGCACTGGACTTTTGAGTAGTGTCATTAAGTTACCACTTAATGAATTGTAGTCTTAGAGGAAGCAGAGTTACTGCTGTGTTTTAAGTCTTACATCATCGGCTTTAGCTCACCGCATCCCTGTCACTGTCTTCCTCAGGTCCACTGTGTAGCCAGGTATCTGTGCTTTGTGACTGACTGGCGAGATGACTGCCGAGTGGCTCCACCTGCCCCCGCCGTACCCTCCTGGTGTGGGGCCACTATGTGGTGCAGAGTTGGAGGCGTGGTATGAAGACCTGCAGGACATTCTGGGCTCTGACACAGGAGGGGCAAAACTGGCACGTGCCCCCACCTGTACAGAGGTCAGTATCTTTCTCACCTGGACCTTTTAGACTTCACTTTTAGATTTAGCGGTTTGCCAGTTTCTCTCATATTCACAGTGCACAAGCTATCAATAATGCAAACCTTACTTTTACCTCACTTTTGACAGCTATTGACATTTCATTTTGATTTGTAGAAAGAGCCGGAGTTTCTGGATGTCCTGGAGAGTTGTTCTCTGACGTGGTTGTCGGACGGAAGCCAAACGTGGAGTGAAGGTGTCCAGAGGGCAACAGAGATCCAGCCTCTCCATCACACGTCTTCCTCCTTGTCCTCCTCCTCTTCCTCCTCCAGCATGAGTCCAGCTGTGGCTGAGGAGCGCAGGGCAGGGGGGGACCGTGGCCGGAGCGGAGACAGCTCTGCGGGAAGTGGTGGTGACCTGCTGCCTCCTGAGTTTTTTGCCTTGCTAAGTGATGGAGGAGTGGTTGATCATAGCGGAGAGGTCATCAGTGAGGGCTATTACTACCACCACCACCACCATCAGCACGTCCAATGTCATAACGCCCACCCCGGGTCCCCTTCAGCCAGCGAGGAGGAGCTGCCCAGTGTGCCCGATTCTCCATCCTGCTCCTCCTCAGCCTCACAGTCGCCGTCCCAAAATTGTTCCTCTCCCTCCTCACCCGTGTCCTCACCCGTCTCCTCCCCCGTGTCCGTGTACCAGTCCTCACGCCTGGGCAAACGCAAGAGGAGCGTGGGTGAGAGGTCCAACAGTGCCTTGTCCTGTTTTGCCTCCACCACACAGGACAGAACGTCCTCATCTTACACGTCTGCCAAAAAGAGTCGCAAGGAACGGGAGCAGGAGAACGAGAGGAAGGTCCACGAGCTGACGGAGCAGAATGAGCGTTTGAAAGCAGAGATCGAGAGGTTAGGAGAGGAGGTACAGAGGACACGACGGGCTCTGATCGAGAGACTAGTCAACACCAGGAAATGAGGAACCAAACAATGTTCTACATGGTTTAAATAAGCATTGGTGGGAAAAGGCTTGGTATGAACTAGTGAAATGTCTTGAGTTACAAAGGGATGGAAACCAAAGATTTTTTTTTCGTATGATGGTTTTTGAATGAGGGAGAAATCTAAGAAGAAGGTGATGAAAGTCTAGGACAGGAGGGCAGTGAGAGAAGAGGCTGCTACAGCAATGCGGCAAATAAAGACACAGCACGTATCAGGGAAAGACAGAACAGATAGGTCCAAGTGCAACTCAGTCAATGGTTTTTGTGAATGTTGGTCATTTAGAACAATGTCTATGATGCGTTTGATTCAATGGGACTGTTGAAGTACAGTTATGGATCTTTGTATCGCAGGACAGGGGACAAAAACGAGTGGTCTTCGTTGACAGCCTTTTCCCACCATTTTGCAATAAATTGTAACTCCGACTTTAAGGGCTGCAAACTGGCTATTAGAGATTATTTTCCCCATTTTGCAGAGCGTTTAGGAGCTCAGGTGAAGTTCGAAAGTGCCCAGCACAGTGCAAGTATGTAAGGATTTCTTCCAGGAAAGATCTTGCACTTTTTCTTACTTTTTGTATAACTCACAGCTTGTGTGTGTGTCTTTAGATAAAGCAGTAGAATCTGGCTATACTTTCTAAGCTGACCTTTTCTACCAATTTGAAGATTTTTAATAGAATAACCACTTCATTGTAGTTAAGCCATTATTTCCTATTTTTATAAAGCGCTGTAATGTATAGAATTGTACTGTAATGGCTTTAATTGTCATGTTCTGACATTATATTCCCTTGTATTTTCTCATTGTAAATCGTAACTTGTAGAATATTATGCATGGCTAGTATCGTTTATGGAATTACCCATTTGTATTTCCCATACTGTTTATTTTATCATTCACTGTAATCATTATTTTACAATAAAAGGAAAACTAAATATTTTTTGTCCGATGTTTATTATTCAAAGTTTGTGAGAGAATGATTATTGAGAATATGGAAAATTTATTTTGTGGATTCAAAAGGCAAATGGAAAAAACATATTTTCCGACAATATAAAAAACATCTTTAAATGCGAAACACCTTCCAAAGCTAATACTGCACGCTGTCTGTATCACAGGAGGAGTATAAAATCAGTTTCTTTTTGTGTAAGGATTTTTCCTAAATCCCTCCATTCTGTAGCTGTATTCATTTGACTCTGTCTTTGTGTGTTTTCTTTCCCCCGTCGGCCTATCCAGCATTTCATTAGTCCTCTGTGCCAGTACCACATTGTCTTAGATCCTGTCACGGCTTTGCCTTAAGCTAATACCCTCATCTCTTAGTGTACAGCTTGTTCCCATTCTCCACGATCATACCTCAAACTGCTCTTCCCTGACTAACCTCTACATTCTGCCTGTCTCATTTCTTCTTCTTCTGTGGCGCGGGTTCGGAGCTCTTTCCTTCAGCCGCTGCCAGCTGCTTCTTCAGGTCCAATAGTTTAGCCACCTCTGCATTGACCACAGCCTTGTCTGCCTTCTGGGCTTTTAGCACTCGCACCTTTTCTCCCTGTATGAAAAATCTCAGTTAAACAGTGAGACAATTTCAGTGAACATTATTTTTTTTCGGATGATGCATAAAATTATATAATCTTTCCCACCTGTTCAGCCACAGCCTGTGTAAGCTGCTTGGCTCTTTCTGGGTCCACCGAACCTGGTGCCAGAACCTGGGCTGCTGAAGTGGGCACTACGACGGGCTGAGGACTGGCAGCGCTCTGAGCTGTTGTTTGAGGCTGATAAAGAAATGTTTGCGTTATATAGAGTTGGAGTGCATAATAATTCACTGAACACAAGATTAGTCAGAGCTTGTCATTTAAGACATGCAAAAACCAACACAACACTGTAAAAATCTGACACAAAGTTAGAGAAAGCATAAGTGGTCGACGTTGACAAAGTTGCGGCTATGTGAACCGCAGAGGGGCACACCACACAATACCTTTACTTGTGGAAGTTCATCTTCAAACTAGGGACAAGTGGTTCAAGAGGTTTAGAAAAAAATATGAGCATGATTTATGCCATAAAAATGCCACTTAAAATGAATTGTTCTTTTATATTGTTTTGTTATATACAACTATATTATACAACTCTAGATTAAAAACAAATACCTGCTGTCCACCAAATTTCTTCTTCAGAGCCTCAATATGCTCGGCCTCCAGTTTCTGAAACAGCGGACTGACCTTGTAGGAAATAGAAGACTTGTCATTAAAAAATAACATAAGTACAAAAAATGAATAAGATCATACAGTGTGAACACCGCTGTTACGGAAAAGTGAATGTGTGAATATAAACAGTTCAGGGGTTTGCTTCTTCTTTAGAGATCCCAGTCACAAATCAGGTCAAATGCGGAGCAGGTCATTACAATCAGGCCAAAAGGGACAAGTGGCCTGAGAGAAACCTCAACAGTGACACAGGCCTGGAAACAGCCTCTAGGCTATAAAGTCTGTGCATGTGTGTGCCTATCAATCAGGTGTGTTCAGTAGAGTCACTGACATGCTGTTGCATCCCCATTGTATCACCCTGCGTCAACATGTTGGAGGTTCTACAGGTGTGGGCCGAACACGCGTGGCCTTGTCTGTGCACTCACTGTTCCGATACGGTGGCCGGCACTCAGGGCACACACAAAGATGCCGGTGCCTTGCAACATGGTCTTGATGCAGGATGGAGGGGCGTTGAGCTGATCCTGGATGGTTTGGCTGACAGTTGGCATGTATGGCAGAAGCATCACTGACAGCAAGACGGAGACGTTGACAGACAGGCCGGTAACAGTGCCCGCACGTTGTCTTAAAGAAATTACAATAATAACTTCTGTTAAATTCACAACAAAATACAAAATAAACATTTAATTTACTAACTATTGTGCTAATAATTAATAAGCTCAAAATTTAACTCTATATGTTGAAAAATACCTCTTTTAATAAGCTCAAAATGTAACTCTATGTTGAAATATACCTCTATTAATAAGCTCAAAATTTAAAACAGATATGACTCCAAGAGCTAGATGTTAGTTGTCAGTTTTGGACTAACTGTAAGCACGTAAGAGGGAACTAATTATTACCAGCGTAAAACCATCACTGTAGTCCAGATGTGTGAAAAAAGCATGCAAGAGAGAGTTGTTAAAATCTAAAATACATTTTTGCTAAAAGACAGATGATAAAAACTGGGTTTGAAAACAGCATTTATCTGTGCTGTGGGTGACTAATAATTATTGTTGCTGACTGTGGGAACAGGGAGTGAGGCACAAACTCCACAACCTCGGATTGGCTTTCAATCAAAAAGCATTGATCCAACATAGAGGTAAGATTTAATCAATACAATGTTGGCCTAATAATAATAATGGCAATAATGTTAAATTGAATATACCATGATGTGATATAAGCCTCCTAGTTCTGATAAAGCTGGTGGGTTTGGTCTGTACTTACCTTTCAGTGTCTCCTCCCTTGATCTTCTTCCATGGTTCGTTTACTTGTATGTACTGGTTGCCATGACGAGATATATTAAGGATGTGTTTGAGAGCATCACGAAGTCTAAAAAAAAAGTATTCCAATTTTTTCAGATGTAATAGCAAAAGAAACTGTATACAATGTATGACATAAAGCAAAGCACTGTAAGTTATTTGTGATTTCTCACTAATGACTATAACAGAGGACATGTATGTTGAACGTGACCGTGCTCACTTGACTTTGTCCATCAGCTGAATGTACTGTTGCAGCTCCCAGCCCACCAGAGCAAGCAGCCTCTTATCTTCCTGCTGAAGGTCCATTGTAGGCACACGGCCCTCAAAGAACTTGGTGACGAACATGCCAGCTCTGTAGGATGAGAGGAGAGGCACAGTGTATAACTGAAGCAATAAGGGCTGAGAGAGGAGGGAAATCACTACAGCAATGCCAAGTGAGACCATACAGGAAGACCTTGTTAGTTGACTTGCTAATTGTTCATGAATTATAGATTTTCTACCAAATGTCATGCAATACATGTTTGTGTGAAGCATACTGCTGCACAGAGCTGTAGAGATGTGCTTTCATAGTTCATCTAAATAATAGCTGAAGCAAGTTTTGTGTGTGCAACAAAAGGCTGCTCATAGCGCGCTCCAGTTTTTTTTGTCATGTATGATGAAACACACTACAGTGTAGTTTACACATCCCTCTGCCCCTCAGGAAGGTCCATCCAAACACAATGTTTGGAGCATCAAATCCACAAAACAGTCATCTTGATGCATAACAATGAACTTTCCTTTTTACTTTTTTGGTATTGATTAAAAAAAACTGTCACTACCCAGTATTGTCTATGGAAATTCTCAGTCATCCAATTATTACATTATATATTTCTGTGCATTAATGTATAGTAAAGGTTTGAAAGCAGAAGGTATTTGATTGTTGTATATTAAAATGACTAAATGTAGTTGTACATAACTCTACCTAAGTAAATAGTTTCATAATTAAACTGCAGACTGCAGAAGATGGGCATATGAGCTTCAGGGGATGCAGTGACTCAGGGACTGGATCCCGGCAAGGACCATTTCTTTTCTGAAGCAGAATATGTTCCACCTCCATCACCTTAGGCCTTTTGCAATCTACAAGATATTTTTGAACCAATTAGGCATCAGCTGCCCGAGACCAATTCTGAAGATCAAGGTACTCTGGAAAAAAGCTACTGAGAAAAATCTTTGATGTAGGATTTAACCCTGATCTTTTAAAAATCATTTGAGGCAATGTAATTGGGGCTAAATTACACCATCCCAAACAAATTTAGAAAACTAGGGTGAGGTTTTCGTAATAGTTACTCCACTTTTGGGTACAACAATCTGAACTCTGTTGATCATTTTTACAGATACAGACAGTTTGGAATATGCCAAGTTGTTTCAAAACTGGTCTTTCTCTTATTTATTGTTTGTTACTATTAATTAGTAAATGGTACAAACTACTTAATGCCATGTCAGTATTCACAATATGTATTACAATAATGTAATAATCATTATCTGACAGAAATGTACACTCTCAAAAAGTATACCCCTGGCTTCTACAGCAACATCAAATCAGAGTTATTGTGGGTTTCTTCATCATTCAAAAACTCAACTACTATTGGTCAAAATGGTAGCCTACAAACTAAGGCGAGGGATTACTTTACATCATAGAACTATAAGCACTCAAAGCAGACTACTGTTTTAATGTACACTTCAGACCTGGATTACTGAGAAACTTTTGATATAGATCCCTTTCTGACCAGTGAGCCAGAAGCAATGCATCTTATCATAGTTATATTAGGGCTATGTAAATGTATTTTTTTATTTATTACATGTCTTCTTAGCATTGTGCTGCCCTTGGTCAGATGTAATGCCTGTTTGACCCACCTGTTGATGAAGTTGCCCAGGTTGTTGAGCAGCTCTGAGTTGTTCTTTAGGGCCATGTCTGCCCAGGAGAAGGCCGAGTCCTGCCCCTCTGGACGCACATAGAGCAGGTAGAAGCGCCACACGTCCGACGGAATCCCTGTGTCTTTGGCCATGTCCCCGAACACGCCCACGCCACGGCTTTTGGAGAACTTGGTGTCCTCGTAATTTAAATATTCTGTGAGTAAGTAAAAAAGGAAAAAAATATACTAGCACATCAGTTTGAAACATGAACATTTGGTCAGAAAGGCTGCAGACACGTGGGATTCATCAACTGTAAATGTTCTCTTTACAAAAAAACAAGTTTAATACTAGAAAGCAATCAAAGAGTGCACACCTCTCCCACAAGGCAGCCCTTTGTTCAATTCAAAATCATTCAAATAATCTTAATACAATGAGAGCTTATCAGAACTATAGAAACAACACTAATAGCCTAATAAAACAATGCCATGTTTAAAATTTAATCAATTGTTCCTGGTCGTTCCTCGTTGTTCCTCGTCGTTCCACGTCGTTCCTCGTCGTTCCTCGTCGTTCCTCGTCGTTCCTGACCTTCACTGAAAATGTCATTGAAATTGGTGTAGTACTTTAAGAGTAAAGTTAGAAACAGATGCCATTCTTTAAAAATATTCCCGGATCCAGAGGGTGTTTTGGATCATGCCCAAAATCAAATCAATTGTTCCCAGTGTCATTCCTGACCTTTCACCTTGGCGGAGGTAATAACAAATTGGTGTTGGTCATTAGGCAGGGCTGCACAATATATTGTAAAATCTAAATAAATTGCAAAAATGTCATAGTCTTTAATTGAACTTTCATAGAAATATTGCAAAAAATTTAAATATTCAATATTCAACATAGTATTCACATATATTCGCAATATTCAACATAGTATTCGCATATATTCGCAATATTCAACATAGTATTCACATATATTCACAATATTCAACATAGTATTTGCATATATTTGCAATATTCAACATAGTTATGAAATATTCATGTTTCTCTCATATGGTGCCGCCACATCCTTAGCCATGTTGTTAATAGCACATAACACAGTAATGATGCTACAGCAATATAAGAAGTAACATTTGGACTGCTGCTGATGTGAGAGTGTTTTGTTTTTGTTGGGGCTGTTCTGTTATCTGTATTTGTATCATGTCATTTTGCAATGTCCCTGTCAAATAATTAAAAAAAAACATTACCAGTGGCTATAAGGTGGTTGACCAGAGTGTAGTTGTCCTGGGCTCCCAGTAGAGAGCAGGGGAAGACAACGCTGTGAAACGGCACATTGTCTTTTGCCATGAAGTTGTACAGCTCCACCTGGTGGCAAAGACACAACACTGGGGTGAGAAGATGACATCATATTAGATCATCATGAGATCATTCAGTTCAAAGACGACTTATCAGCTCTTCCCCAACCCCACCTCTGCAAATGCTGGCCATTGCACAGTCTCTTTAGATAGAGATGAGTCAGTAAGACTAAATAAGAAGATTCAGGACTTTTGCTTTATTGTCATGTTTCATACCTACAGCGCAAAGTTATCATGTCAGATAATAGAAAGAGATTCAGATTTCCTAAAATTGAAATGGTGGGCACTGTTTTATGATGTAAAGGGTCATAATTATTATTTTCCCTGGCCTCTACAGCAACATCAAATCAGTTCAGATTTTCTGTGGGCTCTGATTTGATGATTCTGTAGAGGTAAATGTGTTTCTGCAGCGGTCCCCGGGAAGGGCTTGTGTTAGTCATAAATGTAAATCATAGCAGAAGAAAATAGAAAAGAAGACTCTTAATATTCTTAATAATAACTAAAGGCGGTTATGTTGTCTCAGTTTGACATTAGGCTTTTAAATGAGCAGGGATTTACAATGTGTTCTCGCAGCCAATGCAAAAGACCAGATGGGGCAATGAAAAAGCCATCAGAGCAAAAAACATGAGCAGAAAAAAAGGAATATCAAGGTAAAATGACTCGAATTGTTATTTCAGCCATTTTGGATGTGAAGGCACTTTTTTTGCAGTACAGATTTGAGTATTTATGAATATCACATCTAGGTGTACCTGTGCTGGATTCTTCCACCACTTTTCCCATTGGTCGGTGTAATTGGCCGTAATGGACAGGTAACCAATAGGAGCATCAAACCACACATAGAACACCTGCGGTAATGGAAATTAAATATTATTTGATGTGCATTATGGGGGTATAGAAAAGAGTCAGAAGAGAGCCACAAATCTAGTACCAAATAGTTTATTTCCAAATTACGGTCCAAATTTTTATCAGGCTTATAAGAATGACTTATAAGGCTTGAACTTTATTAGATGATAATCTTTCATTTTATATTTAAGAATAAAATTGAAGCATTTTCATGTAGCTATTTAGTTACTGTTAATCTGACCTTTTCTTTAAAGTCAGGGTGAGGCACAGGTGTCCCCCACTGCAGGTCCCTGGTGATGCATCGATTTTTGAGTCCATCTCTTAACCAGGAGCGAGTGATTTGTTTGGCATTTGCTGTCCAGTCCCCTGTGCCGGTTGACTTGTCTAGCCACTGCTCCAACTGAGCCTCCAACTACATGAGAAATAAAAAGATACATTTTTGACTATTACAAAAAAATGCACAATATATAATGTCTACATGTACCACTTCCTTGTTACGATTACTGATGATTATTAATAGAGGTTAAAACAATACCTTTGGCAGATTGAGGAAAAGATGTCTGGACGTGCGGATAACAGGAGTCTGCCTGCAGACCTTACACTGTGGTTCCTACAGGGCACATAAAATAAACATGAAAAAATATATAAAATATCAGGCAAAGCTACTATGAAAAGTACTATAATAACTATAAGCAGTACAGAAGTTGAAAAATAGTAAATGGTATTACATTGTTGTTATGTTGTATAAATACACATAGCAGTCATAACAATCATAACATTTTTAGTCATAACATGTTTTTAGTAGGTAGGCTCTATTCAAAACGGTTCTTGTAGAGTGTTATAATGTTAGGCCTCATTGATGTCCAAAAATGTAACCTACCTTGAGCTCCACTGCATTGATCAGTCGCCCACACTTATCACACTGGTCACCGCGGGCCTCGGGGTAATTGCAGAAAGGACAGGTGCCCTCAACAAAGCGATCTGCCAGAAAGCGCTGACATTTCTCACATCTGAGCTGCTCCACAGTGTCCTCCACTAAGAAGTCGCGTTTGTGGAGTCGCCAGAATATATCTTGAGCTATTCTGTAAAAAAAAAAAAAAAAAAAAAATCTTCAATGTCAATGTCAGAGCAGAGATTACTTATAAATATATAAATAAGTAAATTGGAAAACTATCCAATAAAATACAAATATACATTACTTTGAAACATTACTACGGAGTAAATATAGTTTGTGTTGATGAAACATTTGAAATATATAATACAGAAATATATAAAAAATATTTCAAAATCCATTTCTGGACCCAAAGTGCTACACTAAATGTCACCCATTCATATTCACAGAGATGCTAAAATTGGCCATATGTTTTTATCCTCGTCTTTGACTTACTCCGTCTGCTTTGGTGTGGTGGTTCTGCCAAAGAAGTCAAAATCGATCTGGAACCATTTGTAGATGCTGGAGTGAATAGTGTGGTACTTGTCACAGATTTGCTGGGGGGTCAGGCCCTCCTCCCGGGCTTTGTTTTCTGTAGCAGTACCATATTCGTCGGTACCGCACACGTACAGCATGTTCCAGCCTCGCAGACGCCCATATCTGAGAGTGAACACATGCTGATGTAAGTAAATGTATGTAGACAGTTTACTCTAGGACTGTTACATTGTCAAAATAGTTTTTTCTTTTAGAGCCTTGAATAAAAATCGATTGTGAGTAAATAACTATATTTAAAAAACACATTTTTATTTATTTAGTGGTTTTAACTAGTAAATAATAAAGGAACCATTTCTGCTCAATTGAACTCGAATCAAAATATTGCAAAATATCACATTATTCAACAGATAGGGGTGGGCCAAAATACATCAAAACATATTTTTTGGGAAGATACGGTATTGCAGGCTGCTGTATCGGCAGTTAGAATTCTTTCCGCCATTATATATGTATGTACTGCAGGACCTGGAGAAGACATCTGCACTGAGGACACAACCAATGATATTGCCCAGATGGGGCACATTGTTGACATAGGGCAAGGCGCTGGTCAGAAGGATGTTCCTCTTGCCCTCCTGAGGTAAGCTGGCATAAATAAAAATATAAAATTACCACTTCAATTATCACATTTCAAATTTTTGCAGGAGAAAACAAACCTTATTACTTACATTGGATGTTTTCTCTCTGCTTCTTCACAGACACTTAGAGCTTTACTAAAGTTGAGAGCAGCAGCTGCAATCTCTTCTTCAGAAACTGTGCGCTCTCCATCGTCTCCCTATAAAAAATGTAATGACAAAAACTAAAGACAGTTGATACGATTTTTTTCTTCTAGTACATGCATGGACTACAGAATACAGTTTATTGATGTATAGTAAACCGATCAGAAACACATACATGACACAGCCTGTTGTTAACTAGGAAGTCATGTTAGCAGAGTTCATACATGACACAGCCTGTTGTTAACTAGGAAGTCATGTTAGCAGAGTTCATACATGACACAGCCTGTTGTTCTTTCTTTCTTTTCATTAGATTTATACAGCACTTTTCTCAAGACTCAAAGACACTTTACATTACATTATTCATTCACTCCACAGTCACACCCAGCGGTGGTAAGCTACTTGTGTAGCCACAGCTGCCCTGGGGCACACTGATAGAGGGGGTGGCTGCCAGTCTGCGCCTACAGCCCCTACAACCACCACCACATTCATTCATTCATTCATTCATTCATAGGCAATGCGGGTTAAGTGTCTTGCCCAGGGACACAACGACAGCGTGTGCTTGGACGGGGACTCGAACCAGCGACCCTCTGGTTGAACGGCGAGCACCTACCCACTGCACCACTGCTGCCCATGTTTTTAACAGAATGGGTTAAATCTATTTCAAATAACAATATAAAACAATAATCCAATAAAAAAATATCTATCCCAGCTATAAATCTATATTGAGCACTCCCAATTGCCGGGCATCGTGCTGTGTGTTGTATCCTGCCAATTTACAATCTCTATTACTTTGCAAGTTATTAATATTGTTTAATTGGGAAAATGAGACAGATTTCAAAATAAAATAATCAGTCTCTGTCATAATTTAGGCATCCGGCCAATGGTGCAGGTTTAGTCTCTCTCCGGAATTTGCATCTCACATCATGACAGACTCCCTAACCGCGGGTTTTTTGGCTCGGGCCTTCAGCGTGGCGGGAGGTGGCATCTCTATGTCAGCTGTTATGAAAGCTTCTCAAATAGTCTGTTAGTTAGCTCACCGTGGGGTAAGTCTGCAAAAAACGAGGTGCATAAATGTGCTTTACGGTCTAGTGAGCACAGGTAGCATCTTCCCACCATTTCAGCAGTTCTTGTAGGCTGCTCACATCTTTCCATCAAATCCAGATGAGGATAGTTACTAATTTTTGCCGAGCTAGTTGTCCACTAACCAGACCCCCCACTCCAACCAGTTCATTGAGCAATACACGTACCTGAAGGAATGTTTGATGGTGGTCAGAAAGATCTTAATGGTGCACTGATCCTGCCACATCTCCATCAATCTGCCCCAGAGGATTCATGGGTAATCTACCCTGTCCAGTATGTGTCTACAGAGTGAATAAATATTGGATAAATATATTGTGAGATGGCTAGAGACTGCGCAGTGGTGGTGCAGTGGGTAGATGCTCGCCCTTCAACCGGAGGGTCGGTGGTTCGAGTCCGCGCCCGCGCACACGCTGTCAGGCCCTCCTGTGGACCCACCACCCGCGGGAGGTACCATGGTGCAATGTGGATCAGGCGGTCGTCGAAGGCGGGAGTTCCCAGCTTAGACTGCTGCCTCCGCGACCCGTTTTCGGACAAGCGGAAGAAAATGGATGGATGGATGGATGGATGGAGATTGCTTTGGGTGCACATTTGTAAGATACTGTAGACAAAACAATTCAATGCATTACTTAGTAGTTTCCGGAAATAAACTATCTGACCCAGTACTGTGATGTAAAGTAGGTGGTCTGTAGTCTGTAAAGGCCAGGGGAGGGACTAAAGCAAAACTCGACAACTATTGGTCAAATTGTTATCCCACCAAGTCTGATTTGATGTTGCTGAAACATTGTTTAGTTTAGAAAAGCTACCTTTAACACTTGCCTAAAAGACTTGGCAAGAGGTGGCTTCATTATATTGTTATGAATGTATCTCAAACCGTCTGTTAACACACCATGGGGCACGATCCAAAATAAAGCGGGTGCATATAATAACTTAAGTGTGCCTTACAGGTTTGAGTTTTTACACAACAATAATATAGACAGAAGAGTGTTTTCTGAATGTGCTTGGTCCCCTGTGGACCCCCGATGCCATGTTGTTCTCTGCTGTTGAAATGAAGCGTGCTCAGATCCGTAAGTAATAGCTAGAAGCACATCTAGAGGGGCTCTCACCAAGAAAAGGATAAGGGGAAAAAAAATTAAAATGAAACAGTGATGGTTATGCTAGATTGTATAAAGGCAATTGTAGCTCGGAGCCAGGGAGCAAGTCAAAATAGTTCCTGTTCAGGGGCAGGGTGAAAATGGTATTATTCAAACAAAAATGATTACTGTTATTAAAAAAAATGAATCTATATCTAGAGGGAATACGAACAAAAATCAATTCAGAGAGGAAGTAGTTGAAGATGACTCATGCCTTCATCAAACTGATTAGAAGCTATTCATTTTAGTATGGCCTGACTTGATTAACAGCTTATATAACATAAAGCTCATGTCTTACCAGTGTGAAGAAAAATTTGTGATTATAAAAAATTAGCTTATTTATAGATATTAACCATTATTTTACAGGACAATCTGTTTTTTTTTTTTGTTTTTTTTTTATTTTGGGTTGTTATGGTTCATTTGGATATTGGATATTTTTAGTTAATTATGTCATTAGCCACCCCATGTTTATATATAAATATATATATATATATATATATATATATATATTATTACTTACATTGATCTGGGAAACACCAATAAAGTAATTCAACTAATAACTAAATACACAATGAAAGAAAACTGACTCCAATGACTTTTCTTGAGTTCTTGATTTTCTTCAAGTTCTTCTTACCCTACCATACCGAGTCGCACCATAGCTTCAAGTGTAAGATATTGACCCTAAAAACTAATCCCATTCCCCAGACTGTTTGATAAAAAGCAGTTTCTATTTTAGGAGCATTGTTAGAATCTATGTGAGATTCCTCCTCGTTACTTTGACACTCACATAATTAATTAGCACGCCGTCTCGACCGCTCCCTTAATTAAAGTTGTTGGCGAGGTTAGTTGGAACTCATCGTGCTCCCAGGATTTCCCCCACGGCTGAGTTAACTTCGAAATACAAGCAATAGCCTTGTATATTACTATACACTGTACACAGTATAAATAATGCAACACAATCCTAAAACAACTGATTTAAGGGGAACAAAATGATGCTATCTCAGTCTCGTTTCGATCTGGTCTAGAATTGGCAAAGTCCTGGTTTGTATTTTTGTGCTTTAGACCTGGTTCAGGCTTGCTAATATAAGATAACTGAACCTTTATTTGTCCCACAATGTTTTAGTCTTGGTTTAGTTTAGACCTAGTACGGGCGGCAGGGGTGCAGTGGGTAGGTGCTCGCCCTTCAACCAGAGGGTCAGTGGTTCGAGTCCCCGTCCAAGCACACGCTGTCGTTGTGTCCCTGGGCAAGACACTTAACCCGCATTGCCAATGAATGAATAAACAAATGAATGTGGTGGTGGTTGGTGGGGCTGTAGGCGCAGACTGGCAGCCACCCCCTCTGTCAGTGTGCCCCAGGGCAGCTGTGGCTACACAAGTAGCTTGCCACCACCGAGTGTGACTGTGGAGTGAATGAATAATGTAATG
>JAVQKC010108359.1:0-24923 GCA_036025475.1 Philypnodon macrostomus | reverse complement strand
TATTATTATTATTATTATTATTATTATTATTATTATTATTATTATTATTATTATTATTATTATTATTATTATTATTATTATTACTAATCATTGTCAATAGTTTATACCTAAGAAAACTATTTTGTAAGCTAAAAAGTACAGTCAAATGTGGAAAGTACTGAAGAGTATATAAACAGGTCATGTACAGGGTCACGGTAATGTTTTTACTAGATGTATTCATTTCAGGGGTTTGAGGCCATCCAATCCTGTTTGCTGTGAATTCTGCTTGGTTCCTTGTAAGCAGCTTCAGATTTGATTTCAGCCCTACCTCATCTGAGAGGCAGGTGAACAGCAGTGAAAAGCAGACACCTGCAGCCGCTCGGTGCACTTTTGTCAGAGTGTGGAGTCCGGATCTGAGACTGACACATGAGGCAACAGGAACAGGATGACTCAAAAGAGTGACGCACGAGGGATGTGTGACATGAGGTGAATAGGGAAGAAGAAGACCATAGCATCATAACTGTATTTTTACCTACGAAATAGGATAGGATCATAACTAACTAGACAGCACATTCTGGTTAGTACTGTTACCAGGCTAAATAGACTAAATCTGTGTGTGGAGTTTGCATGGTCTCAACTTATCTGGGTGGGTTTTCTCTGGTTTCCCCATCAATAAAGTCTGAGCAAGTTCTAAACCAGGACTAAACCAGAACAAAACTAAAAGCATTAAACCTTCCAAGATCTAATCCAGGACTAAACAATGCCTAAACCAAGACTGGAGCCAGCACCAGCTCACTGCTTTTGCATTAAAGGATTGTCAAATGCACACATTTTGTCTGTACAAAACTAAACTATACTTTACCTTAAGCCTAAACCTTATTATGGCTGACCTTGTGTGGCATGTGTTAAAGAAAGAGCTTTGTTCTCTGTACACAGGCTGAACAGATCATGTGGGGATTTGGAAGAAAGTCAAAATCTGCCTGTGCTGCTGTGTTATGTAATATACACTGTCTAGCCTGCTTTCAATAAAAACAATATGCCAGCAACATGTCCGTCAGACAAATGTAATATGTTGGAGGCACGGAAGGAAGATTATCCCCATCATTCTTGATCTGTCCCCTAAAATCTAAAACAAAGGCCAATAAATGCATGTCTATGCTATGAGTTTATAAAAAGCACACTACAACAAGGAATGATTTTCTTGGTGGCACAAATCAATTTATAGCCCACAGACAACCCATGGAAATGAAATACGTTATATTACAGTTGAACATCCATAACCCTGCAATACATCTAAACACAAACACAGAATATATTGTTATAATGAAATGCATGTATAGTCAATGTTTAGATTCATTTAATCTTGTTGTGTGTGTGTTATGTGTATCTGAATGAATGAACAATAAACTCTGCTCACTGGACTCATTAAACAAAAAGTACATCAAGAACGCTGCTGCTCGAGTCCTGACTAAAACCAGGAAGTACGAACATATTAGTCTCTGCACTGGCTTCCTGTCACTCAGAGAATAGACTTGTATACACTAAGTGTCTCTCCATGGCTTAGCACCAAAGTACCTCTCTGACATGTTGGTTCCATATGAACATCTCGGACCCTGAGAACATCAGACACAGGCCTTCTGCTGGTGCCCAAAGTCAGGACTAAACACGGCCAAGCAGTGTTTCAGTTTTATGGAGCTCCCTGAAGATGTTAGGCTGGCCTCTACTCTCACATTGTTTATGTCCAGATTGAAAACAGTTCTTTTTAGCTGTGCATATGAAAACTGAATGTGTTCTATCGGCACTCTTCTCTTTTAATTATTTATTTATTTATTACATTTTTAATATCATGTTGTGTGTCATTTTAGCACTTCAGAAAGTCTGATAGCACGGGCTCTCATCTAATTGGGGATCCATATAAACAGATATAAATAGAATAGAAAGGTCAAAAAGTCACTGTTGGTAAAGTGTGGTAAAGTGTAAAAACAACCAGGCTCTCCACGTTTGCTTGTTGCCACACTAAACAAACCGTGCTGTGTACTCCTGCATCAACTGGTCTTACTCAGGGTGCCGCCATGTGCATCACAATTAGCCCCATAAAGCCCTGCATCAGACCGGGAGCTTACTTTTATGTTGATGTGAATGTGGGCCACAGCAGCACACGATGACAGCTTAATTCCCAGGATGAGCCCCCCGCTAAGGCTGACAGACGAGTGGGAACCCTTGGAGTACGCTCAGGTTTCTGGGCACTGTCAAAAGATTTGTCCGAAGCATTCACATCTGATGGAGTTTCCCATGTCCGGCACCGGAGCTGGTTTTGTTGAACTGTTCAGATAATAAGTCCCCGTATCTCTCTCATCTTTGAGCACACAACACATATTCATAAGGTCAGTGGTCCGATTGGGAATACTGAATTTAGGCCCGTCCCAAACTGGTGTAAAGAGGGGTACCAGACTATAATTGTGGATGAGTCGGGGAAATAGGTAAATGGCAATGGCGAAAAGATAATAGAGGTAGAAACAGGGGAGTGGGGTGACCTTAGCTTAGAAGAGGTTTGGTTATCAACATGAGAAAGTGAGGAACCACAGAACATAGGGAGTAGAATACAGAGCAAGATTAGGCGAGCACAGTATTTTGATAGAGGTCAGAGTTAGCTCAGGAAGCATTTGACGCAGGGGAATTTTGTCTTTGAACATCTAATTTGAAGATAAGTGCTGTTTTTGTACCTGAAGGAATGTGGTTAATGCAATGCTGACCTTGTAAAGATGACAGCAGTCAAGATGACACCCGTGTGCTTTATCTTGGTGCTCGTGACCAACACCGCTTCAGTGTCCACACAGTTCAACGGATACAACTGTGACGCCAACTTCCACAGCAGGTTCCCAGGTGAGAGGTGTCCAGATAGCATCCCTCTGTTTGGAGCAATTGCATATATAAGATACTGTTTGTCTGCAATGGCAGTGTAGTGCATACAATATAGCAGTCTAATTCAGGTCTAAACCAGGACTAAGCCAGTCCTAAACTAGATCTACACCAAGTCTAATTGCTATGACTTCAAAAAGCACTGCAATTTCTTCAAATATACACTTTTGCTGGCTCATAGTCATAGTCAGCTGTCATACATTTCATATTCACATTTATTTGCAGCCTGCAGTTGTTGTTGTTGTTGTTGTTGTTGAGTTAGTTGCAAACACTGTTGTTTATCATATTTCCCACAGCAAAGAGGCTCAGTGCTTTTATCTGTTTCAATTGGAATAACCATTTTAAAAATAGTCTTCTAACAAGTTTGTTTACTCTGTCTGTATTGTTTTGTTGAACTCCTATCAAGAACACTTAAGAAGAGAGGTAGATCAGTGGTTCTCAACCTGTGGTTCTGGTGGAACACGGTTTAAGTCCTGGTTTAGACATAACTAGTTTAGCCGCTGTTCCTGGGTTGGAAGTGGTTTAGACCTTTAAACCTGATTTAGTCCTCATTTGGATCTGGATTTGTCCTTGTTTAGTAATGCCTTTTAGAATTCCTATTTTATTTCTAGATTTACACATGGATTAGTCAAGATTCACGGTTCATTTTCGGAGGTGCTGCTTGATGTGAAACGTCTGAGGACCTTGATGGTTTGTTAATGGATATACAATCTAACATCATCAACCGCTTGTTTCGACAGGAGAGGGGGACATTGATGTATACTGTGGCGTCCAAACCATCACATTAAAAATCAACTTTTGTCCTGTGCTGTTTTCTGGCTACACTGACGCAGACCTGGCCCTCAATGGTTATCAGAATGACGGCCATTGTAGAGGCTTCATCAACAACAACACCTTACCCACTACGCTGCTGTTTAGCATCAGTCTGAGCACGCTCGAGGCTTGTGGCAACAGCCTGGTGGTAACGACACAACTGTCTTAAAACAATCAATGAACAGCTTCATCTTTTTTATTGACTTTCAGGGCGCCAGCGAATAAAGCAGCAAATTGACACACTAAGATGTATCTCTAAACAGGTTTCCACTGCCTACGGGGTCAATGCTTATGGGAACATGTCTCTTGTGCAAATTGGCCATGTTTCGGGATATATTGACACCCCCGACCCTCCGACCATAATCAGCTACCTGCCTGGTTTGATGTATAAATTCAGCTGCAGCTACCCACTGGAGTACCTGGTCAATAACTCACAGCTCGCATCGTAAGTCAAGACTAAAATGTCCCTTAATTAACTGTTACGCTGAAGCTTGACCTTGAAAGAAGCACATGCATTCCCTCGTCAGCCATTAAGCGAAAACGTAGTAATTGTCTTATTTTTTATTTGTGTCTTTAAAACATTGGCCACCACCTCACTGACAAATACAGAAGGTTAAAGGGCACCGAATGAATCTTTCTTTTGAATTAAACTCACCCACACATTTAAATACAAATAATCCAAATGAGAAAATGCATCTTTTTAACAGCTCCTCCGCTACAGTAGCTGTCAAGGACAGCAACGGCACATTTGTGAGCACACTGAACATGATTCTGTACAATGTAAGTATTCATCAAGTATCTTCTATTAAAATCAATTAAATGTTTGAAATAGAGCTTTTTACAGATCACTAACATTAAACAGAAATGCATTATTCCTTTGCCTTTGCCTCATATACTTAATGTAAACAAGCTTTTTCAATTTTATCTTTGATTTTTTTGCACAGGACTCAACATTCAGTCACCCTCTATCTATTCCCATGACTGGACTGGCTTTAAAAACCCGAGTCTTTGTTGCAGTAAAAGCTACAAACTTAGACAGAAGGTAAACACATTTGTTGTACTTTAGATGACAAACTAATTACACTTTTAGACATTTTTTGACTAGCTTCTGCATGATTTACTTGCACTTCTCCACATTTAGTGCTTAGCTTGGCAGCCATTATGCTATTATGTTATTACGGTGAAGGCGCCAGTGTGCACCAGAAATAGGCAGTAGTGTGTAGTTATGGCTCTATCCTTTATCCGGTCTCTATAATTCTGTCCCGTCGCAGGTGGAATGTCTTCATGGACTACTGTTACACCACCCCCTCTGGGAATCCTAATGACGAACTGCGCTATGACCTTTTCTTTGGGTAATCTCGTCGTTTTTCCCCTCAAGATGTGTCTATGATAAGCCACAAAGGGACCCATTACCTATTCAGCCTTTGTCAAATCTCCTTCATTAAGTCTCTTGCATCAAGAACCTGTCATTTTCTCTGTACAATCAGCTAGTCCAGTGTTTAATGCTCTTGTGATGCAGCTGCTACAAAGACCATCAGACGACAGTTTTTGAGAATGGGAGAGGTCAGTTTGGACGTTTTTCCTTCGAGGTCTTCAGATTTGTCAAGCACAGACATCAGAGGATGTCCACTGTGTTTCTACACTGTGTCACCAAGCTGTGCAGGACAGAGGACTGCATCACACTCATTCCAGTAAGCATAACTTACTGTATGTTTAATGTAAAACTATGTATGATCAAACTGAAAACCCAATCACACAGCTTACAAAAATGGTATGTGTAGCTTATTAGCAGAATTTACATCTCAAAGCTGATTAGTGAGCTTATAAATCATTACAGAAATCAAGTTTGACCAAATAAAGTCATTGAGTTGACTTAACATGTGTGGTTTTACAATGCAGGTGTCATAATAAATAAATGTGTTGGCAGATCTGTGGGAAGAGACGCAGACGAGATGAAGAACACATTCTGCCAAATTCTGGCAACACAGTCCTTACAGCTGGACCAATCATCACCAGAACAGGTACCAATAGCCCAAACAAAGACTTCATGTTTTAGCCCTGGCCCTTAATGTTATACAGTATTTTTTTTGTTTTAGATGAAACTCCTGCCAACAACTCCCAACTCGGTAAGTAAACACAACACTTATGATGATTTTTTTCTTTATTGTTTTTTTATTTAAAACGTATGAACAAATATTACTCTCCAGCTTCTGGTGCCCTGCCATTGAACCCGCTGACCAGTGCCCTAATCTCAGGGGTGGTCATTCTGGGCGGAGCCACACTGGGCTTCTTCCTGTTTTCCCTTCGTCTCCTACAGAAGCCCCGCCTCCCTCCTGTCTCATCCTCAGGTGTTTTAAACCCCAGCTTTAAATGAACCTGTGGCTCATCATGTATTTGATTAAATATGTTTACTATAACTGTGTATTTATTGCCTTCGTTACCTCATCCATGAGATCACTCAGTGTATTGAACCAGGGTGTACGTATGTCACATGGGCTGGTCAATAAATACAATTACTCTGTTTTTTTTTTCTTTTTTGAAAATACCCATTTTTTCTTTTTTGAAAATACCCATTGTTCATTATTGCATTTATATGGCTTTCGGCTAGTGCCTGAACAGTCTAAATAATGTCCAGAGGACTCTGCAACAGTGTAATAACCAGAGAAATCATAATGACTAGACTTAACTTTACTAGCAGTAAATTGACATAAACGTACAGGCTAAAACTAGGGCTATCACAAAATGGCTACTATTAAAGGCATTTTGGCACTGCCACAAAAAGGGCACAAGAAAACAGTGTCATTATACAGCTGTAAATGTAATCTGAACAATGACCATAATGCAGGTTTGATTCTTCTGTATTGGAGCGATGTTATGTCAATTACATAAGAGTGATGAATGCTGTTTGAAGCCCAGGAGACTCTAGCTGTGCCTCTGGTGTTACCAATATAATAATTTATTTTCACTGAGAAAAATACACACTGTTTTTCTATTGTGTTAAAAAATAACACATAAAAAAATATTAATTATCAGATTGACAAACACATAGCCATTGTTAGGTCAAATAGCAAGAGAAACACAAAAAACAACCCTAAATATTTGACCCATATCCCCCGGGTTCTATATACAGTTATTTATCCAGCCGGGGTTTCTATGGAAAATGTGGTTACAAAAAGTTTAATAAATTGAGTTAATTAATTAATAAAACCAATAAAGGAATAAATAGCAGCTGTCTGCACTATATTTCTGTTTTGAGTTATATGTGAGACAGAGTCATTTTTACACAAGCAATGAAATAATGCATTTGTTGAGCAGTCTTACCAGTTAATAAGCATACAGTACCATTTACTCTCTTTTATAATAATAAAGTGTTATAGAAATGAAAATTCTACCATGAGTTTTGAGTTTATTAAATGAATACTCGGCCCTTATTACTTCAGGACAGTTACTTAACTGTGGTGACAATGTGATCTCTGTGGGACACAAAAGTGCTTTGGCTCAAAATCAAAGAGCTGCGGTGGCACTGATGTCACGTCTATGCTGCCTGTGTATATGTATTTAATTACACTCTCATCACATGAGCAGGTTTTATATTAGATTTTTAAATGGGAAACTTTGCTTCAATTTACAGTTTAATGAAGGATGTCATTATCAGTTAGTAGTAGTAGTATTGCCTTAAAGCTGCCATAGTAGTAACGTCACAGTTATAAAGCAGTCCAATCTCAGAGAAAATGACCAGTCTGTGTCTGGGTTCTTTTGATAAGTGGCAACATTAGTCTTTCACATTTGCCATACTGATTCTTCTTTCCATGGCCTATATAAATGACTGTGGCATCTGCTGCCTCTCACGTGGCTGTCTTTGGACAGTTTCTAACCTGTGGCACTGCTCTTTATCTCTCTAATCCCTGATTTCAAAATGCATTTAGTGATGCATTCAGTAGCGGCCACGACTGCTGACAACTGAAATAAAGAAATGAATGCTGCCAGCCTGCTCACATTTCATCTAGTGGCCAGTGGGCAAGTGCACAGTGGGACAGAGCGCCTGTCTGTTCTTAGCATGTTTAAGTATGTCACGTCATATGATTACTAATAGCATGTCTTGAGTGGTGGTTTCACACAGTGAGCAAAAGGCCGTAACAAATGCCCATTCTCCACTTTGACCCCAATGAGACTGTTTCCTTCCCAGGTGGATCAGCTGACAGGATCAGGTTTTCAACTGTCTGTCACTGATTTTCAGCATAAAAAAGTAAAACACTTGATAGATGCTGCGGGGTCTATATGCATGTTGCCTGAATGCATCAATGCAAGCACCACACTACCCACATGAACACCTGCTAATTTCTAACATGGAAAGTCATGCAGGTGACATTAAATCATTCAACACGGACCCTTCTTTCTCCCATTGTGTGAGGTCCCAAGTGAGTAAAATTATACATACCTTGCTTTATTAAGTTTCACTTTTAAGTCAAAGGGGCTGCATTTCTGAACAAGTAACAAAGAGTTATGGACGTAGTTAAGGCACATACTTTGAAGGTGACTGAATAAGGTTTCATCTTTTGGCCCGAGGAAGGGACCAAAACACCTTCACCACAAAAGGTAATTGTTCAAGCTAAACTGAAACAGCACCATTAAAGTGGCAATGACCCTGTTTCCATCCTATCCCAAAACAGTGTGAGACCATACCACAGCTATGTGTACCATATATAAAAACAGCCCCAGCCTTCTGATCTTAAACTGACAAAGAGATCGAGGAGGTAAGGTCCTCCACCAAACAAAGGATTATACATTTATCCCACTGGACATACATCTGTGCATTTCACTGAATTTGCAGGAGTTTTTGTGATTGAATTCTGTCTGTTTTCTACAGATTTCTTGGAGGGCAGAGCTGGGAGATGGCTGTATTCATCTTGCTTATACTGACCTCCCTGTGTACTGTGGGCCAGACGGCCCTATCCCTCAGTAACTGTGGAGGAAACCTCAGACGACCAGGTAACCCCACATCACTTACCAGGATTTATGTAAATGAATTATGTTTAGGCATTACTGGGACTGATTATTTAGAGTTAGCTGCAGTGGTAATTTTTATTTACTGTGTTTTGTTATATTTCCTCTTTAGCGTATACTGATATCTCGGTGGTGTGTGGTACAACCTACATTGAACTGGCTATTCAGATCTGTCCTGTCATTTACACTGGCTACAATGAAAGCTTACTAATCCTAAACCGTATGAATGATGTGGCATGTCGGGGCACACTGGACACCTCTGTGACCCCACCTGTGGTCAAATTCACCTTCCCAATAAGGGAGGGGATCGCCTGTGGAAGCAACTTCATGGTGAGTGGAAAGTTAAAAGACACTATGTTGGGTCAAAAAGAGAGCCTTGACTCAATATGTCTGACTCAGAATGTCTTCTGAGAGACTGGCCCAACATGCTCACGCTGCTTTTGGGGTGAATTAGAAATTAACAGACTTGTTCCTCTATGACTTAACTTGTATTTCGTCAGTGCAGCCTATTGCATTAAACACCCACAGAGCATTTATATTCAAGACTTTCCTTTTTCTTGAATATTTTCTCAGACGACTAGTGCACCAGGAACGGGAGTCTTCTCAGACTTCTCCAACATCCAGACAGTTAATGTCAGTGGGATTGTTCGCTCCTATGACCCGACTATTGGGACCATCACGTACAATGCAGAGCTCAAGTATTACTATTCCTGTGCGTACCCACTGGAGTATCTCATTAACAACACCCGTGTGGATGTGTAAGTTCACGTTCATTTGTACACACTGCTCTCTGTAAAACTGATACCATGACGCTCACATGCTCCCTCAGGTCAGAGTCCTCCATTGCTCTAAAGGACAAAAATGGGAGTTTCATCAGTACTCTCAGCATGTCCCTGTACAAGGTGCCACCTTATACCACTCAAATAATAGTATGCATAATAGTATACTGTGATCTGAACGTGTCTCCTTTTTCAAGGATGCAAACTACACCACCCCTCTTGTGATCCCACCCCTGGGTGTCGAGCTGAGAACAGACATCTTTGTGGAGGTGCTGGCATCCAATCTGACTGCCCAGTAAGAGCCTTTACACTTTACCACCAATCCGCCAAGCTAAAAGCATTTCCCTGTGTTATATAGATTTTAGATGGATATACTGTAAATGTGACTCTGACTCGGTGCTGGGGACCTCATTGTCTGTTCACAGATTCTTTGTGCTTCTGGACCGGTGCTACGCCTCAGTGTCCCCCCACCCCACAGACTCCACCTTCTTCAATCTGTTTGTCCCGTAAGTCACATCTCAAACAATGTACATATTTTTCTCTGTATCTATTTTCAATTAGCTTTTGATCTGCCTTTGTATAAAATGAAGTCTTCTTTATTAAAAGGTGCTCCGTCGATCAGCTGACTACGATGGGGGAGAATGGAGAGAGCCAAAGGGCCCGCTTCTCCTTCAAGGCGTTCCGGTTTATTGAGCAGCAGAATAAGACCGTCTCCACCTACTATCTCCACTGCATCACCCGCTTATGTGAACGCTCTACCTGCAGCACCTTTAAGGTACAGGCCACCACCTGCATTATAAGCACAAATGTTATATTCAAAGCCCACGCTTGGCTCATGACAACCCATCTATCCTCAGCAATGCAACAACCGGAAGAGGAGGGATGTGGAGTCTAGTGTTGCCCAGGGCGCTATCACTGAATCGTCTGTGCTCACGGTCGCCATCATGGCCAAGTCCGAGGATTGTAGGTCTTTTTTGTATTTCTCTTTTAATGTAGAGAGCTTTCACACGACTCTGGGAATATTTGTGTGTGAGGTTTGAAGGGAGCAAAGATTGTTCTTTAGGTTCAGTCTGCCATTTGTGAATCGTTGCAAAATACATAAAGTTGCATTTTTCTTTGTTTTACAGATTCCTTGGAGGATGGTGAGCATACTTTTAATTGATTCACTAATTTACCAATGTAATGTCGATCAAAGTCTGTTACCACAAGCACTTTACTCTGTCCACATGCAGGACTGACCAAGGAGGAGCCTGTAGACCAGAGCTCAGCAGTTGGTCTTTCGGTTGCAGTGGCTGTCCTCATTGTTGTGGGAGTGGCAGCCATGTTATTGACTGCATACTTGTACCGGAAGCTAAGGCGGCTAAGCTAGCAGCAGTATATGATGTATATGAGCTGAGGTCAGCACAGGTTAAAAATGCAATGAGTTTGACAAAGGCGACACTCATATCCAAACTATCGTGTGCTCATGCAAACGATATTGTTCCATGCACTTACGTTTCTTTTCAAGCCTTCACAGTCTATATTACGTGTTATAAAAAATGACTTCAAAAACCTAATAAGCTGTAAGGAACAAAAAGAAAGATGTATGCACTTAACAAATGGGAATTGAGCAAAATGAGTATCAATACACCCAGACACCGCACACTTTATTATAGCTTATACACACTTCATTTTATGGACAAAATATGGACCATATACCTCGTCATGTTTTACTTGGATATGTTGTTTATTTCTAAAGGCTGACTCGGTTCACTTCTGCTGCTGTGACAATGATTACTGCATGTTACAGTAGAACAGTGTGTGTAAAAATGATAAATGCAACGTGTCAAAAGGTGTCAAAGTCAAAAAAGATTGAAGTAAATGTAGTAATTTATTAGTACTTTTGAGAGGATATATTTAAGATATATTTAAGTCTGCTAATTGTATGTTTTGCAATACAGTGGCAACTTCTAAAAAGTATATTTTGAGTGATTGAGTTGTATTCTATGCATTTATGGCATTAAAACTTAAAACAGCAGGATGGTTCTATTGCCTCCAACTTGCGGACTTTCTGTTTGTGTCCATGTTACATTGATGATTGGAAAATATGTAGGCTTTGTCAGTCAATATGTAAATCTCAAATAAGCTTTTAAGGCGAGACAAAGAAAACCAAGATTTTTATGTTATTATTTTATCATTGAGATTTTGATCCTGGAAAATTAAGCAATTTTGGTCAATTTTACACACAAAATGCACATTCTTCATTTGGAAACCTGAAATAATCTGTAGAAAAAAAATTCAAATTAATATCAACATTTCTTTACAAATTTACATGCAGTGTATCTCCTTAAAACATCAAAATGTAATGTAATGTACATTTGAGTTTTTAAAATACTTTTCCTCAGTAGTAGAAAGTCTGGAGGTATGTTTTTTTAACCATCTACCACTAGAGGGTGTCTAATCATTATTTTTAATGCCATCCTCGTCAACGTGTGTCCACACCAATAAAAAGTTCAACATTTAATGAAGCCTGCGGTGTCAGAAATCCAATAGCTGTATTGACTGCTGAAGGATCATAATGGAAGCAAGTTTTCCATCTTCCTCCAAATTCAGCACACATTTCTGCGCTTTGAAAGACAATCCTTCTGATGTAGTCAAAGGTATAGGATCGATATAAGCCCAATGACTCAGCCAGTTGTGTTTCTTGCCCGGTTAAGCCGTAACGAGAACAAGCAGCAAATCAGCCAGCTTGACTAATGATCTAATTACCACTTCCTATATTGTTAAGTAGGCCATGACAAACTCTGGGATGCCCCACTTTGAAACATGGAGTATAAATCTGCTGAGCTTGAATGTACAGTGCTCCATTAGGACGTCAGTATACAGTATGCTCCATATAAATGTGCTTTTTATGACTTCCCTGTAATTTAATTAAACCAACATGGATAGATGCATGCTCCATCTCTCTCTAATGGTGTGAACATTAACCTTTGCATCAGCTGCTTTACCCTCTAAAAAGTTAATAGCCACAGGGAAGAAGCACTAAAGACTAAAGAGTGGGTGAGACATTTTGTTTTATCAAATGCTCCTAATAGAGCATTTTGTGATATTTCGCACATTTATCAGTATATTCACTGGCCACTTTATTAGGAAGACCCCGTGCCTAATGAGCTGGCACTCTTCTGCTGTTGAAGTCCACATGTTTTATCACGTTGTATGTGAAGCGGTTTGGATGTAACAAGTGTGACATCTGAGCTAATTGCTTAGCTATTGTTAAATCAATCTCTGGCCCTTGGCATCAACAAGGATTTTTTTTGCTCTCTGGACTGCAGCTCACTGGAGACATACATTTTAGAAATACTCAGAAAATTCTACTTTGCACCAAAAAACCTGCCATATTCAAATACATTTGAATCACTTTCAAAGTCATAATCTGATCCTTATATATATATAATATCAGCAGATTTTGTGTTGAAGCTATCTGCATGGCTTGATTCAGTTGGCTGATTAGCTATTAGAGCTTACATGCAGGTAAATCGCTCAACATAATAAAGTACAGGTCAAAGTCATTATTGTCACACAATAAATAGTTCTGTTTTTGGTACAGAAGTATTTTGCTCTGCACAAAGAAAGTCACATCACACACATCTTTTTCCTTGACTGGCTACTTCACTTTTTCTGCATATTTTTGTCTGTCATTTCCCCCACTAATTAATATGCATATGAATCTGTCTGTAGGCTATACATAAGGTTTAGAAGACAGCATAATCATAAAATATTGATGGAGCAGCTGTAATTTGAGGCGGGCGGGTAAACATGAGGACTCCTGGAATATGGTGACTTCCAATAACGCCTGTCAGAGTCATGCTAATGGGCTGGAGTGGCCACAGATGAAGCATGGTAATGAGGAAGAGGGTGACAAAAGTAGTTCTCCACTGGGCTTCAGAGCAGGCAAAGGCCCACTGTACAACATAATGTGGTGTCAAGTTGGTGTTAAATTAATACTCAAGTCAAAGTATAGTCCTGTATGGGGTCAGTGGTTTTTCACATGTCGAATACTTGTAGATGACATAGGATGTGGCCATTATTTCCACATGTTTGCAAAATCAGAGACTGGACCCTGTCCTAGCAACTATGGGCCTTAGAAAGGGGAACACCCTGGACAATGGCCATAGTCATAGGGTTGACACGGAGACATACACAGATAACCACTTACTGTGATAAGGGGCATTTTAGACTCCCCAATTCTTCTATCTCATGTTCATGTCTTTGGATAGTCTGAGGACGCTGCCACTGTGTCCAAAGCGAACCCATAGATATCACAGGGAGAACAAACAGAGTCAAAAACATAATAGTAGGCGATATATGTCACAAAAGCACAAAAATGACCACACAATGTTGGTGAAGTTGGTGATTCTTGGTTTGAGTCCTACCATTGCCGGATAGGGACACCTTGGCAAAGTAAAAAGTATTCATTCACATAATTACTCGAGTAAGAGTAGAAAAGTACTGGGTGAAAAAATACTGTTTGAGCGTAATGTCAGATTATTTGTTTAATTTTGTTGTAATCGGGCAAAAAATAAATAAAAAGATAATAAACAGATTTTGATGTTTTCAAAAGATAAGGCACAAGGAACAGAATTTCCACATCATCACATTTTTCACATAAAGCTGTTCTTACATGACACACAGAGGTGGTAAAAGTACTCTTACTCTTTCTAGATTTTCAAAATTTTACTCAAGTAAGAGTACAGTTACTTCAAAATATTATGACTCAAGTAAAAGTAAAGTATTGTGCAGTAAAGCTACTCTATGGAGTACAATGTATTTAAAAAGTTACTCAAGTAAATGTAACCTGGGGCACATGGTACATGATACATCTATTTTTATAACACATCCTATTTGTGCAAATCATTAAAACTGTTCCTTTGTGCTTGCTGAGAATGTTCCCATCCTGAGATATGACCAGACAGTAGCCCTGACAGGTTCTCGACAGCAGATGTTGTGTTTATACAATATTAATACAACACTTGGCCAACAGTGTCCACTGGTGTAGCTCAGTCAGACAGTCTGTACAAGAATGTGAAGAAAGCTGAATATTGGACACACTGGTAATAAGCCTTAAAGGGATGATGCAGCATATTATAAAATATAGCTGGCTTCATAATATATTATAGGTATACAGATTGAAATGAATTATAAGTATAAAAAATAAAAACATAAATCCACAATTTAATTATCTGGAGTTATACCTAGGACAGTGAGTGACATCCAGCACCAACAATGAAATGCTAAGACCTTTTTCGAAATACGCTTCATGTTTAAAGATCACTATGAGATGAAAGTTAGGTGGCAGTATGGAGTAAATGTATGATGTGTAACCAAAAGACCAGGGCAGTAACCATAAAAAAAAATCTCCTGGGTTATTGACTATACACACTGGGCTGGGCAATGGCTGTTTAGTCACAGGGCTGACACAAAAACACACAAGCATTTACTCTCACATTCATTTGCTATAGGTTGACTGACCAATTCACCATCACATGCATGGTTTTAGATGTTGGTAGAGAACCCACAGCAGCATGGGGAGGATATACGGATTTTACAATGTGTTGTTGTGGCCTGATTTTTGGATCGGACCCACACAAGAGCTATACAGTATATTAAAAGTATAGGGGGAAAGGTGCTTAAATTGCTAACGTGAAGCTATTAAATTGATATAATTAGTGCATTGAGTTGTGTAGCCTGTTCTTTCAGGTTTGAGGAACATATGTTGAAAAATGCAGACAGAATGACAAATCCTTTAACGGTGAAATAATCTTATTCTGGGTGAGTAGTCGTCAATAGTACCTGCAGTTCAAATCCTCTCAAAGGACACTGACATTATCGGCGAATGCATCCCATACTCTGATATAGGATAAAAAACGTCTTTGAGGAGAGCGGTGAGATGGCCACCCAAGAGTGAAGTATTAAGTGTTATCTGTTCCCAGCACTTCTGTCTTCCTGAAAACTGTGTGAGCTTAGGCTAGTCGTCTGTGAAGCGCTCTCAAAAGTGAAGAGACACCATTACCCATTATTTTTCAGGCTGTGTAGTATTATTGCAGCTCATTTTCCAACATTTGGAAAATCACATTTTGGTTTTTTTGAATAAATTGCCCCAGTTGTGAAAAAGGCCAGTCACACCTTGCCCCACTTCATCTTAACTTATTTGTCAAGCTGTCCGTCATCCTTTCAACAGGAGGCTACTTGTTAATGATTGATGCAGCACCTCTTAATGTGATGGATGAATTGCCCCGGTGCATGATGGGATGGGGGTGAGTTTGCTCCCCCTCCCCCCAACCACTCAGCAACCACCACTTCCTATGTGCAGCAGCAGACACACGCCCTTGTCCGCCCATGGAGGAACAAAGGCACATTCAATTTAGGCTCTATCAATAATGTACAGAGAGGGAGCCCCCTTTGCTAAAGCAGCCCCATTGTAATAAAAGGGGCCGGCCGCTGGATTTGGACTGGTATTATCTTGGACATGAATAGATTTAACTATCCCCGTATTATTTATGCTTGCATGACACCATCGCTGTTAAGAGCCCCCTTGAGCAGTTTTATTTCTCCAATCACTATAATGTATCAAAACAATCAAAACAGAGAAAGCTATTGTGTTTCTGTCTTTGTTGTATATTTGCACAGTCTGGCTTTAAAGATGCATTGTCGGTTCAAGCTGGGCAAAGAGGATATGAAGCAAATTCAGAGGATGGAAATCAAACTCAAACGCAAATCAAAAGAAATGAATCTGGCTTTTAAACAATAACAAAACGAAATGCACAAGACACAACTAGAGATTGGTTTTCTGGTGGTGGAGTAACTAAGAAAATGGCACTCAGGGACTTGATTAGTTGTTCTTGATGTGGAAAATGTGGATGAGCTTGAGCTTGGTCAAAGTGCCTGCAGTAATTGTATAATCCACTAGGGGCACTATGCAGCTTGTAAGCATCTAGGTAAAGGTCGGGAGTCAACTGGACCCTCAAGTTGTGAGACATTGCATTCAGATATAAACTCAATGTGTATACATATATGCATGTACAATGCATATATGTTATTTGCATTTTTAACATATTTCCCAAATTGGTGATCTACTGGCATTTTTTTTTTTTTACATACAACCATTACACAAATTGCTAAAAAAAAAAACTACATATACAAATACTGTATTTGTGTGTTTGTTAATGCGAGATGTCAGGGACTGGTTTGAGATCACAGAAAGGCAATGTTAACCCAGATAAACCCTAATTGCTTCAACAAGGTCTGCAGAGGACATCCTTGAGTGCAAACGATAACAACAAATGAATGGTGGAACTACATAAAGTACATCTATCTAATAAAGTGGCCAGTGGTCATGTTCGTGTGTACAGGGACATGTTAGAGGCTTGTGGTAGTTGACTTTTGCTTGGAAATAGCACGGTTGTTCAAAATGTCAAATATGCTGAAGCATGAGATTAGACAAGCACTGTGGCATTTGTAGCAATCCTATTATTAGAAAATAAAATAAAATTGTACATCTGTCTGTATTAAGTGAATGGCATTTGCTGTAGAAGGGCAGCGGAGACAAGAGTAGATTCTTTCTGAACCAGCAATGACTTAATACTTTAATGTGTGGTTATGTCTTTGAGGTGATCTGGGTAGTACATCTTGTGAAAAAGAAACACTGTGGAGACTTCGCTAGCTGTAGAGAATCTCAACTAACCCAGAGAAGTCCACTGCCTATACATCTGTCTCACGCTAAGGCTGTGTTTTAGTCAGTCAGGAAGGATCATCAGTGGTGTCAAAATCACACAAAGGCCTTGAAGGATCAGGCTGAATGTATTTTATGTGTATTCTTTCACTGAGGCATGGTCTGAAAGAGAAGCTGGAATTTTCTAAAAGATAATTTTACTCCCGAATGCAATCAGCTGATTAGCAATTAACTTTTCAAGGACCATAACTGTAGCAACCTCCCTGTCTCCATGAAGAGTGTATGATGAGCTTCACATGGGTCTGAATGTTACTGACCCAGAATAAACCTGCAATGCTTATGCCCTGACCATAGAGTTATATATATAGAGAGAGAAATGTACCCTGTCATTCTGCTCTTGTTTAAGACTTTCTGGGCAGATGTGGCTCAAAGTGGTAGTAGGTCAACCAATAATTGGGTTGGACATTTGTTCCCACTGCAACCAATAATGCCATTGGTGTCGTTGGGCAAAACACTTCACCCACCCTGGTTATATGCTTAGTATGAATGAGTGTTAATGGTGTGTTTGATGGTGGTCAGAGAGGCACAGTATGGCTACCCCATCTGAATCAGCAACAGAATTAGTTTACCATTATTGTGTGACTGTGAAATGAATGAATAATAAATAGTTGCAAATCTCTTTGGGTAAAAGCTACTGAAGCTATTATGTTGTTACACACAACAGTTTTAAAAGTAATTCTGGAATAATAATCATGACTGACTGGGCCATTATCATTGCCATCACTGTGTTGTGTCAAATCTGAATCTGATTTCCACTGACAATATTTGTCAGTTGCAATTGTTTTGTCAACTCCTTCGCTCTTGCATTCAAACAAGCAAAATGCCCTTGAGAGTTTCATTGTCAGTTTTTCCATTTTTAACACTATTTTCTACAGAAGATCTCAATGTCTCATGCACTAGTCTTTGCTCAGTCTTTCACCCTGTTCAAGGTTAGTGTAGTCTTGCATTCAGAATGTCTAAAAACCATCATTCATTCATTCAATGATGAATCTTTTGCTTCAGTGTTGATGCTTGGAGCATGTTCTACCAACTTAATAATAACATACAGCAACTCACACTCACAGTCAACCTGGGGTCATTTAGATTTACCTATTATGCTGCTATGCATGTGTTTAGACAGTGGGGTAAAGCTATTGTACCACAAAACAACCCACGGTAACATGGGGAGGACATGCAGACTCCACTTAGGGTTGGTCGATACCGTAAAAAAAATATATAATGTCACAATTTTATTAATTGTCTTCATAAAACCTTAACTACAAATTCACTGTACTGTATAGCCAAACCAATGTTTATCATAAAACTATGACCGTCAACCACAATACAATATTTTATAGCTACCCCTATGTCGACCTGTCCAAGTACTAACTGCTGTGTCACTTTGCACCCAGGTATAGCATAAATAAATGTATAATACAGCTGTTCACATGTTGCCCTGTGGAGCCATGTCTCTTAACCCTACACCCCACACATGCACAGAGGGCACAGACACATCTAATAAACAACTGCACACTCACACTATACAAATGCCCTTTGACATGACTAGCTGAGCTCACCAGACTGTGGCCACTGGGGATCATGGTTCATAAGTCATAGAAGTAGCCAGACATCCTCAGGCAGAAGGTGCAGTGGGAAAGAGACTGGCCTAAAAGCAGCCATATTGCTTTGGATCTCCAACATTGTGTGACTTTTACCTCCGTGCGAATGTGTGTGGTTAGCCTAGTGGAGTGAGCCCTGGTGAGATTATACAGAATGGTTGCATGAGAAATTCTCCACTTCCATAGGTCAGTGATTAAGAAGGATGAAGCACCCAACTTTTAGGAAAATAAGAGAAGTGTGGAATTAAATGGTTTTGATAAATCCCTGAAGCGGTGAGGACATTTCAGACAGGCTGAGTGGAGCTGAAATTTAAAATATACTGACGCAAACTGCAATCAACTCTACCCTACTACATATATGAAGAGTTATTTTTATTTCACTTTAGAAAGGTTACGTCATTTAAGTAACATCAAGACTGAAGACTACATGGTAAACCATACTTTGTAAATGTAGTTATAAAATACCATTAGTAATACCATTAATAATACCATTAGAGCATGCAATTTATTTATTATGTCTCATTTAATCCATGTCAAATTTTAGGCACAGGGCAGGGGCAGAGACTTGTCAATGTTTACCTGGACTGTCACCTGAGCCCCAAACGCTGTGGATTTTAATGGACTCGTCCACAGCATTAAGCCAAGCATTGGCCATGTAGCTATTGTCTTTTGAGAAGTGGCTCATGTTACGTAAGCTGAAAAAATGTTTTCTCAACTAATTGCATGCATTGTTAAAAGGAAATGGGCCATTCAGTTTGGGAGAGCAGCACAAGCAAGAGAGACAACATTTGGATGTTTTGAATGCTCTGCAGTACATTGGAAAAGCCTAATTACCCTACTATAAAGGTTTGAGCAAACACAGTTAATTTTATAAACAAAATATGGCTTCATCTTCTTAAATCTTTGTAATGTTTCTTTATATACTCACTGACCACTATTAGGATGACCTAATAAAGTGGCACCTGGTGTGGTCTGACTGCTTTAAATGGCCGTTGTAGAGTCTGTTACACACAATGACAATATAAAATATATGACTTACTTGCTAACAATTTTGACGCAACAGAACTAAGTGTACACTCTCAAAAACAAAGTTATTTTTGGGTTCAAGGAAAGTCTTAAAGGTAATTTTTACACTTCACATAATTGGAATTGCCATTGTTTTCCTTTACAAACAGACAAGGTCAAATTCTAGTCCAGCAATATTACAGTAATGCATCAATAACGGCATTCATCTGACAGCACCTTTGGAGAGTGGAACAAAAATGATTAATTGCTTTTAAGCTTATCATTTGTTATTGTCTTCATCAGCATTTTTCTTTTTGATGGAGCGAAGACAGTTCATTCTCACTTAAGGGTGCAACCATCCATTGATTTCACTTCTCCAGACTGTAAAATGTAAAATAACCATATACCTAAAAAGAGTTGACACTTACCATTCATTTGATCCTCTTCTACCTGCTTTTTCCTGTTGAGGTCACAGGATTGGAGAGTATATCGGTGATACATCCCCAATTTCTCAGTTTTCCTTTATGTGGGGCAACACACAGTTTACTCCAGGCAGGACAGGTGGTGGTTTTAAGGTTTGGGCAGACAAAGGGGTGCAAAACATGGGGGGTTTGTGTGATCAAGCTAAGTTTTCAACCGTTAATGACCTTTGTTCAAAATATTCAATCCCCTGGTAACACTTATTTAAGCACCTGCATCTAAAACAGTGTATCTTGTCAAAACATAGCCAGAATAAAAATGAACCACCACTATCCTGCCTCTACATGGGAGACGCCAGATCTCTATATTGTATGCAGCACTAGTTTCACATGATAAAGAATACAATAGTGATAGACTGAGGGCACAGAGATATTCAGGATAACATCGTGGATCAGAGTGGTCACCAGCCTGTTTAAGAGCTGAAACACAAGCTATCAAGACAAGAATGAAACTATCGCAATATAAGTGGTTAATGAGGACATATATAACAGCTGAGAAGCTGAGCCAGTGGTCCCCTGACATTCCAGACACACGTGTAAAATGTTTGACTGAGAAAGGTACATTATTCCACTGTATGTGGGAATGTCCAAAGAAAATGATTACTCACTTTAACTGTGAAATTATAGGTATCCAGGATCCGTGTCAAGAAAAGTGTTGTATTTTAGAGATTAAGTCGAACTTTTCTGTCAACTCTAAACTAGACTTTGATTAACTCTGGCCTCCTGCTGGCCAGGAGGATGGTTGCTCTTTCTTTGAAACAGACAGATGTATCCTCTATACAGACCTGGATTAAAGAGATGGCATATTGTGTTACACTTAGAGTCAAGCACAAGAATCTGAGGAGGCTTGGGCACCCTGTTCAATTTTCTCAAGCAATACTATTTCAATTCTCAAGTGTGGCCTTTTTATTATTATATTTTTTGTCAGTTGTGGTCATTTATATGATCACTGTTATTATTTACATTGTTATATTTTGTATTTAAAAAAAACAAAAACAAAAAAAAAAAACATTGTACTGACAGACAACCATTCCATATCACAATCATTGACACAGACCTTCATTTGAACCTCCCAAGTATATGCAAGTGAAACCACTGGAAGAATTAACTTTTTTTATAGAAATTGGTTGCCTCGATTGTTCAAGTAAAGACACATTTTTACAGTATATCGTACCTCCCTCCTTTGTCTTAGAGTCTTTAGTTCAGTTGAGTTCAGTTGGACACCCTACATTTGGATGCACAGTTGCTAATTGCAGTCACAAACGGAGATGCACTTTCTCTTTGTAGTTTTCCCCTCACTGGGTAACGTCTATGACTTCTGCCTCCTCTGTTTGTTTTGGGCTGCACACACAATATTCAGACGCAGTTTTGTATAATTATGGGATTGTGACTGGCTTTGTTTGGTGTTTTCTTTTCATCTCTTTGTTACATGTACGTGCCCTCTCCTGGAGAATATGCAGAGGACTTTGCTCAAATAAACAGCGTGCACTCCCTTTGAAGTTGTGTATATATATATATATATTACTGGAAGAAGTTATGACAGCACTGGCCACTTCATTAGGTAGACCTTGTAGTGCTTGGTCTTCTGCTGCCCTTGATGTAACACAATATGAGCTGGCATTTTGTTATCTCAAACCAGCCTCTTTTCTTTGGCTCTGATATTGTATCGTTTTCAAACTCCAGACCAGATAATATGTAATAATCAATTTAAAAGTCACTTAAATTACAGTTCTTATTCATTATTATGCTTCCTTTAACAGGTTTAACAGGTGAAATTACAGAATGTCCCTAAAATGCAATAATATATAACTGATTATGACCTGTATTTTTTTATATTTTCTATTTCCCACAAATTTCCCACAAAAGTAAAATATACCTCAATTTTAATAATTAGTATGTGCTTGACTATAGATTAATGTTTGATCTCAGAAGCCGGTAAATAGGTCTGTAAAGTATGTAAATACAATGAATTTGACACTAAATGTATTTCCAATCAAGCTATAATATACCCACTCAGTGTATCGGCTGCAAGTTCCTTCTCTGTCATTAATCACGTTCATTCATAAATTATTACTTCCTCTTCTTACTACACTAATGCACATTCATGGAGCAATCATCGTAAGTCTGTCTACAACCCCGATACATGTAACATACAGTAAATGGCACTTGTGTGGTTAGCTCTCAGGAAGCTATAAATCAACTTCACCATGTTACAAGAAGAGAAAATAACATGCAAACATACAGGCCGGCTTGGTACATAAGAAATGTCATGAAGTTTTAGCTGTTCAAGTTTACTCAGATTTGCATGTTTATATGAGGACGGTTTAAGATCTGTAACTTGAGGCTAAATGATTAAATATGTGCATCACTTCCCTGTTCTGTTTAAAATGCCGAAATAGTACCAAGCCCTCGTGGGACGTTGTGTGGAGGGAACCCATAACGCAGCAGCTTCATTCCCATGACACTTTTGTACTGAGAAGGGGATTTATCCTGTTTGCGGGAAGCAAGATCTGAGATCTCAGCATCTGCACTCCAGCTTGGCACACTGAACGCTCGAGGCAAGGCACATCAGCCCCGTTTGATTAAAGATTTATATGCTTTCAGACATGTTTTCTCTCATTTTTAGCAAACCTTATCTCCGATTTGCTGAGAGCTAATTCAGGTGAGGGAGTGGCTCCTGTCTCAATTGTTTTGCAGCAGTTTTTCACTAACTGAATTTTCACTAAACACATTAAATGCTGCTGAGTCAGAAATGCAGTATTAAGGCAAATGGAAATGTTGAACATTTACAGAGTTATTGAGTGCTTTACACAGTGTCCTGCACTAAATGCACGAGTGGACTGGATGTGAACTCCATTCACTATCCTTTCCAAACATGTTAAAGAGGCTGCATTCACTGAATTTGCATCTGAATTGGGGATGGCACAGCCCGGTCTGTTCTTCACAGAGCACAGTTGTAGCTCTAGGATATGTGCATTTTTCTTGGATGCCACTCAATAAATGCACAGTTTTAATGGAGGTTTGTGTGTGCAGCCCCGAAACACTAACTACACAGTAATGATGAATAGACTTAACTCAAAAACTATTGAATTGATTTGGATGAAACTTTCAGGGAAGGCCAGGAATGACACAAGGAAGAAGTGATTAGAATTTGGGACTGATCTGGATTTTTTTTAAAGAATTTCTCATTCACTTGAATGGGACAGGGCCTGTGCAGTAAACGTACCTCTCCTCCATCCTACCTGTGTGGTGAAATCCAACACCTGCCCTTCTGGCCCTGTGGCAAAGCAGAGGAAGACAGCCTATCATGTTGTCAGTCTAATGCAAAAAATGTGTGTATTTTTTTTAATGATGCTTTAATAAACACACCAATGCTAAAGATAATGCTTTAAAAACACCAGCACATAAAAGTTAGAACTGTGTGTTGATGAAATATGAACAACAGCTCTGGAGGAGTTACAGCCACTGTTGGTGTCAATAAAGACGAGTACGTCCCATTGCAGATACTAAATAATGTGCTTATATCGATATTATGGAATCACCTCCGTTCGGATCCTACGTGTGAACGAACACGGTAACTCTAAAAAGAATTGCCTGATCAGTTTAAAATTTTATACACAGTTACTTCTCATTGAAAGACGTCAAAATTGATGAACATTTTTAAACTTATCTAGAGTTACATATCATAAAGATGCTGAACTGGATTGATTTTGGTATTTCTACGACTAATGCCCTGAAGCACTTTCATTGAGTCAGTAATCCTACCGAACATAAACAAAATCGCATGAATTTTGGCACAGTGATCCGGGTTAGTGTATATTTAATGTACATAGGTTAAATAAAGAATGACCGAATAGCGCCTCCATGTTTTTGACCCCTATGGGACTCTGGACTCTCAGTGATTCTCCACAACAACAAACAGGATGACAGCCATTTTGGATTTAAATGGTGAATCAGGTATCTTTGAGAGCCTCTAACGTGCACATACTTTGCCCGATTAAGCTCAAACCTGAAACACCTAATTACCCCCCCGGCCCTGAACACATCTGACCAATATCATGGTACCCCAATAGCGCCCTCTATAAACTGAAAGAAGACATTTACATAATTTGGCAAAAGAAAAAACCTCCAGACAAATTAAAAAATCTTCCCATGAAAACCCTTTGTCCGATTATGGGGGCATATACACCTTGGGCATTGTTATTTGCTGTTATAGAGGGTGGTGGTTAGTTTCAATTCACATTATCTGTTGTTTCTAGTGAAGACAAAGGAGATCAGATCCTGGATTACAAGCAAGAGATTCAAACCATGGATGAACAACTAAAGAAACTACAGAAAGAGGTATTTAAACAAGTATTAACAGAAACTAAAAACAATATTTCTGCAAACAAAAGGAAAGAAATACTGTAATGAGTGTTTCCTTTGGACATTTGCTATTGAAGATATAACAAACATTTCCATGTAATTATATCGGCGAAAACAGCGTGTCGCCGATATTATGGAATCACGTCGGTGTTCGTCCGCGTCCGTAGATCCTAGCTGTGAACGCGATAACTCAAAAAGGAATTGCCGGATCAGT
>JAVQKC010108356.1:0-10717 GCA_036025475.1 Philypnodon macrostomus | reverse complement strand
AAGTGTCACACCACACTGGTCATATAGGATTACATTGTACACATTGGCCATTGTAATAATATGGTGGCTTGTGGCCCATTAGAATAAAATGGAGGATTTCTGTCACACACTTTGAGGCTGGTTGTAATGACATTTTTTGTTTGTTTTCACCTCAATAATGCGTGTACCGAACACTGTGGGTCTACGACAAAGTTGATGTTTTGCCGAACCCCATAGGCAGGTGGCGCTGTCGCGACACTTTTTGTGTGACCTAAAAATGGAAATATACATAATGCAATGTAACGCACTTGTGAATGTTGTGCAAAAATAAAACTGCACATATATCACCCACACACAAACGTGGGGTAGAATAAACTACAGCAGGGACTGCCCTTTGGAAACACATTTATAAACTTTTATAAAATACTGTTCATAGATTGGCAAAATGGCTGCTGTTGTAATAATACATTTAGTGGTTTCTAATATTTAAAAAAGTTCTATATCTCACAAATCACAAACTGTTGACATGTATGTTGACATGTATGTTGACATGTATGTTGACAGATCACTGTTAGGGCCAGTCATCTCATCTCTTCACATCAGGGGTGTGGGTGGCAGTGGTGCAGTGGGTAGGTGCTCGCCCTGCAACCAGAGGGCCGGTGGTTCGAGTCCCCGTCCAAGCACGTGCAATTATTATGTCCCGCAGGCCCAGGGGACACGAGCGTCGAGTGGGCGCCGCGCCCTGTGTGAGTTGTCAATCCTTTCCCACTGGACCAAAGAAAACGTTTTATAGATTTTGAGTAACGTGTACCACTTTTTTTTTATCTCAAAATGGAAATATACAAACAACATTTTCACACACTTCTGAATTTTATATAGGTCTAATTAGAGGGTGTGATATAACGAGATCCTCTGTACTCGACTGTTGAAACAAACCAAAGATTAGAGTTGCTGGGTTCAAAGTCAAATTTTCTCCATTCAAACAAATGAATGTGATTTTTAACTGGACGGCTGTTGAGCATTTCCAAATGTAAGACAGCCTTTGAAAGAGTGCCTGCTGTTGAGAAGATGAGGAAACAGAATATTATATATTCCACTATATACAAAATTTATATTTTCGGAAAGCTCTCGCAATTTCCCACACTTATATGAGGTCCCTGAGTATTTTAGAGCTTCGCGCTCGAAAGTGACTTTTCCCATGCCTCCGGCCACTGACTTCCATTGAGTGTGTGCGATTATAATTATGCCCATTCATTACCATATACCTATATGGCCGGTTAGGGCTCAATGCCACGAGTGTTGGTGAGTGAGTGTGCTCGAGTGTGTGTGTAAGGTTTTATGCAGTGCCTTTCTCGCATACCAGCGATAACAATAGGCCCTTGCCTATTGCATTGGCTCGGGCCTAATAACAACACTATAGATACTAAACATTACTAAACCAGAACCAAACCAAGGTAAAACTGCCCAAACGAGGATCATGCAGTAGTCTACACATCAACTTCAAAGCCACTATGACAGAAGACAAATAAACAGGGTTATTACGGTTGCCAGATTTATACATTTTCCAAACTTTTTCTCTCCATAGACACACCTGCTGCTGACTGGAGCTGTTGGTCTTGATGTGACGATGGAGGCCAAAGGAAAGTACGACTTCACCGCGACCGATAAAGATGAGCTCAGCTTCAGGAAAGGAGACATCCTCAAGGTACTGCAAGAAACACTGGACTAGATAATAATAGGATTGTTATTTCCAGTTATATTTTGTAATGAATTTATTTATCCATATATCAAACTGTACTACTGTACTTAGTGTATTGACTACAGATTGGGAGTACTTCTTATAACCCTGGTAGCAAACAAGCTCGTACCGAAATGTAAAAAGCATTAATGATTGATTGAAATGGAATTTTATCAAAAACAAACAACTTTACAGTATACTACAGTAAGTGCAACTATGAGTGGGTAGATGAGTTAATGATTCTCGCAGGAGGTGTTTGAGATTAAAAATCTATTTCTGAATATTCTTTCAGGTTTGTGTAAAATTAGCTGCTTGTCAACGTACCATCAAATAAAGTAAAGAATAATTGCTACATAATAAAATGAACACACGATGCATATTTTCTCTTTAGATCCTGAGTCGAGAGGACGAGTGGTACAAAGCTGAGATTAACGGCCGTGAAGGATTTGTCCCTCAAAACTACATCGAGATACAGACTCCGAGGTCAGACACACACGAAATATAACTCTCTAATTAATATTCAACACAAAATGTTGTCTGTTTTTTAATTTTTTTGTACATTTTTGGGGCCTGTTTTTTTGTAGCTTTATTGATAAGACAGGGAGGAGATCGGGGGTGACAGTTGTCAGTTGTCGTGAGCCGGATTTAAAACTCACAGTAGCGTTTCAAGCTCCACTGTCTGAGCTAAACCACGGCCCAGATGTCTTTATAGCAGATCTAAATAAATAAATAAATAAATTAAAAATAAAATAAATAATACAATTAAATAAAAATAAAAATAAATAAATACAAAATTTATAAATAAACAATTCAGGACATATAGACGTAATTGATAGTGATGTTTATGGTTTACTGTCAATAAGCCCATAAAATGCAGGTACTTTATCTAGGTCCAGACCCACTCTTTTATAAACAGTGTCTTAATATACGCCAGCAAAACGAATAACAAAAAAACTGTGTGTGTTTTTAGGTGGTACCAGGAGAGCGCCAGTCGCGGCACCGCGGAGGAGCAGCTCAGGAGCAGAGAGCTGGGAGAGTTTGTGATCCGCGGCTCCCAGAGCTCTCCCGGAGAGTTCTCTATATCTGTTAAGTGAGTGCTCTGTGTGTCTGTGGTCGTTAATATGACATGCATATGAAGCGTTAGTTACTATTTTTCTCACATTCCCGGGTAGTTTTCATGAATTATAAAAGGAAGGAAATAGAAAATATAAGAACAAACCACAAACCACAATATTGGTTAAAAAATAGTAAAAGTAGCATTAGAGGAAGCCTGTTCTCTAGATGTACCGTAAAGTTGTGTGGTATGATCATGACGAAACAATACATACAAGGTTAATGGTGACTTCTGCCGCCGATTGAACATCCCTTTTTTTGGTCTGTATGGTGTACCCAGGTGCCCCAGTGCAGGTTTTATAGCTTAGTCCTGGTTTGACCTTAATTTAGTCCTGGTTTGGATTGTGTTTAGTTTTTGTTTGGAACTGGTTTAGTTCAGTTTAGTACTAGTTTTGATCATGTCTAATCCTGGTTTAGTCCTAATTTTGGCCTAAATTTAGACCTAGTTTAGTCCTGGTTTAGTTCTGTTTGGACCTGGTTTAGAGCTTAGTTTAGAGCTGGTTCAGGCCTGGCATAATAGTACTCATTTAGACCACATTTAATCCTGGTTTAGTCCTGGTTTAGATCTGGTTCAGTCCTAGTTTAGACCTGGTTTAGACCTGGTTTAGTCCTGGTTCAGATCTGGTTCAGTCCTAGTTTAGACCTGGTTTGGAACTTGGTTAATCCTGGTTTAGATCTTGGTTTAGAGCTGGTTTGGTCCTGGCATAGACCTGGTTTAGACCTGGTTTAGTCCTGTTTTGACCTGGTTTAGACCTGGTTTAGACCTGATTTAGTCCTGGTTTAGACCTGGTTTAGACCTGGTTTAGTCCTGTTTTGACCTGGTTTGGACCTGGTTTAGTCCTGGTTTAGACCTGGTTTAGACCTGGTTTTGACCTGGTTTAGTCCTGGTTTAGACCTGGTTTTGACCTGGTTTAGTCCTGGTTTTGACCTGGTTTAGACCTGGTTTAGTCCTTGTTTAGACCTGGTTTTGACCTGGTTTAGTCCTGGTTTTGACCTGATTTAGACCTGGTTTAGTCCTGGTTTTGACCTTGTTTAGTCCTGGTTTAGACCTGGTTTAGTCCTGGTTTTGACCTGGTTTTGACCTGGTTTAGTCCTGGTTTTGACCTGGTTTAGTCCTGGTTTAGACCTGGTTTTGACCTGGTTTAGACCTGGTTTAGACCTGGTTTTGACCTGGTTTAGTCCTGGTTTTGACCTGGTTTAGACCTGGTTTAGACCTGGTTTAGTCCTGGTTTTGACCTGGTTTAGACCTGGTTTAGTCCTGGTTTTGACCTTGTTTAGTCCTGGTTTAGACCTGGTTTTGACCTGGTTTAAAGCCCTCCACCTCTGGCCATTTTTCGGCTTTGATAGGTCAGCCGACTGAATTGAAATCAGGGAGAAGAGAAGAGAGACATTCTGCAAAACTGAAAAGGGCTTTGAAACTGTTTCTATTTCTTCACACCTGCCCCAAAACTTGTAAGTTTTTGTGCAAAGAGCTCCAGTTGCATGCGTTTGCAGTTTGTATCAGAGTGATATCTGACTCATCTCACAATTGTGCAATTTGTGCAATGCAAAGAAACGCTTGCTGCTCAAACCATAAAGATACAACCCTTATTGAATAACTGGAAAGGGAACCGCAGAGGTGTAGTTTTATATTCTGGCCAGCAGAGGACAATCAAGATAAACAAATGGCATGGATGTGAGGAGAGAAGGAATACAATTTTACCATGTAATAAATGCTAATGATATACAGTGAACCAATCAGTAGGGCTGCGCAATTATTCAAAAATATTATTGCAGGCATGTCTTGTGACCACACACAGCTCCATACCCAATAATCTGCGATGTAATGTGCATTCTGATCCAGACCAGCTTTAACTTCAGCCATATTGTTCCCTCATCAGTTGGATCAGATCTCTCCCTAAATTCACCACTGTTCCTTCATTGGACACTATTGATTCTGACCACTGCCCATTATGATACTGGTCTTATTTACAGGTGCCATAATGTTATGCCTGGAAGTAGTTTCAACATATTTTGTTTTCTTTAGACATGAAAATGATGTCCAACATTTCAAAGTGATGCGGGACAGTAAGGGCCAGTACTTCCTGTGGTCGGAGAAGTTCACGTCTTTGAACAAACTGGTGGAGTTTTACAAAAACACCTCTATCTCCAAAACTAGAGAGCTCTTCCTCAGAGACGACAGCCCCTCCCCCGGGCAACAGGTGAGGGACTGACTTAACTTCTGATGAAGAACCAAAAAATGTGTTTTTAAAGTTGCACATACCTGATTTTTTTCCATTGTATTTGAGCAAAATAGATGGATGTATCCACCAATCAGAGCGCTCCTGTCCTGTAGAAGCGTGTGATTGGTTAAACAGGTCCGTCCTATGCTCTAAAACAACAACCATTATAACACAGCCCACAGGTGACCTCAAAGTCTCATTTTTTGTTCTGATGTTTTAATAACTAAATAATTTAATAAAAGATATCAGGTGGTGCAGCTTTAATACAATCAGAACAAATACAAATAAGAATACTGGACATACAGTTGTTTAAGACATTTTTATTCTTTAATGCTATTCTCTACAGGGAATGAGAACATTGAGGGCTCTGAACTCAACTCTTTGCAAAGTTGACTGAATAATACTAAAGCGTCACTGTTTTTTGTTCACAGATTAAACGAGGAAGTCTCCCAGAGCATAGCAACAGACCTTCAGCCAACACTGCCCCTCGTCGAAGTTCAGACCAACTGCCCAACGTGGTACAAAACATACTCATATACATCTTATATAATATTATACAGTAGATTGATACAGGCCAGTCACAATTCTGAAGGACGATATATTGTCGCAGATAATAACTCGATAGAATATATTATTGAAAAGACCCCATAGAATATAATGTTCTATCTGCGTCCACTTGAAAAAGTCAAGGCTGAATATTACAGATAGACCTTTATATTTTTACATAGTCTATAAAATGTGAATAAAAGTCAATAAAACACTTGCTATTATAAAGATTAGGTATCCAAAGATAGGGAATATATGTAAATAAGTACATTTTGCCAAAAATGTCAGATAGAACTTTATAATTCTAATGGGACAATTTATCTTTGAGCATGGTAATCCCAGTTAATATCCTTTTCAATATATAATTTTTAATTATTTAATGAATCTATCCGAATCCGTAAAAATATATTGGATTTGAGTAATAAAGTAGCTTATTAATCTTTTATTTCACTCATTAAGTTGATATTAAAACTATCACTACTGGGCTCCAGTTGGATGAAACCCTAAGTCGATATCTAACAGTACTTTTTTATATATTGAATGATAAGTCAATACAGTGATTATCAGGACAGGCCTCAGGTACATGTGTTTTTTTTAGGCAAACCACATTGTTCTGGAGCAGAGGGCTCACACCATCGGGCACACAGCCCGTAGTAACAGTCCCATCAGTGCAGCTTCGTCCAGACGCCCTTCAGAGCCTCTACCTCCACCACAGGTAGTTTTACTCACTAACATACATACGCTATATGATATAAGTGATTAAGAGGCCCGTTGGTAACAGTTGTAGCAGACGTACGGGGCAGACGTACAGGGCAGACGTATGGGTCCGTTTTCGCCGATATACACCTTGCTGTCGGGGACGACAGCACAGGCCTAGTTTTACTATGCACCTGTGTTTGTGGACACAGTCATTGCTGAAAGCTTCAGCAAATTATGTATTGCGTGGAGTAGGCCAGCTTTATATTAGTCCTTCGATGTGAATACGTTATTTCATATACAGTAAATTACATTAATCCTGCTATTCATATAAGTCGGCCATGTTGTGTGCATTTTGATCACACAAACACAGGGTCCATCGGGTTGATTACTCTCATAACTTCAGAGAAAGGTATTTGTACAGAAATAAATGACCTCTGATGAAAAGGTGGGAGGTCACATACAATACAAACTACACTTGTGGTTCCTCTAGGAAGGAATCGTTACACTTTGACAATGAATACATGTGGTTGTGTGATTGGTGTTTAGTGGTCGGTGTGGTCAGAGACACACTTACGTCAGACTGCCCCAGGGTCGCTGTGGCTCCACAAGTAGCTTACCACCACCAGTGTGTGACTGTGGAGTGAATGAATAATGCAATTGCGTGTCAAGAAAAGCATTATATAAAACCAATGTAATATTATTATTATTACTTTTTCAAAACAGACCAGAAATAACATATACTAATTCTTGTATGGTAAAATTGTAATATAAAGTAGCCATTTTCTGATATTTACATTATCAGAATGAAGAAGAAAGGCTTTTTAAGTGATAACTTTTGTGGTTGTTGGTGACAGTTGGACCAATCTGACTATTTCAGAACGATTTACCGGTATTTGGATTTTCACTTACAAGTGTTTCCAGAAAATTATTTCACAAAGAAACATAATCCAGTGAGAGGCAATTCTGTGGGCAAAAATGCCTTGTTGATGCCAGAGTTCAGAGACTGATCTGAGATAATATCAGAATCGTCCTAGATCTACCTGATAAAGTCGCCCGTGAGAAAGTTTTGACTAACAGTTTTAACTGAATGTGTTTTTGTCCCACAGCGAGCGACCACGGTTCAGGTGAAGGCCTTGTACGACTTCACGGCCGAAGAGAGCGACGAGCTGGAGTTTAGCGCCGGTGACATTATCGACGTTCTGGACCGCTCTGACCCCTCCTGGTGGAGAGGACAACTGCGGGGCAAGAGAGGCCTATTTCCTGCCAACTACACCGAGCTGCTGTGAGGAAAATCAACAAATCCCCAGGGGCCATGAATGCACCGCTCTATAGGATCTGTACAGGTGCAGAAATGTGAAATATGCAAGAACAAATGACTCAGAATGCAATCATATGAGACAGTGTTTCATCAGGACTGGGGCCTATAGCGAGTTGAGTCATTCTGGTTTGAAAAACAGGTGGCCACAGGACAGGAGGGAGATGTTCAAAGATGCTAGGCCTTTGATTCGAGACAAGAGAAGACTGAACTGAAGAATGCCATACAATGTTTACTGTTTGTTTTTTATAAGTGGTTTTAAGGTCCCCTATTGTGTGTTAGTCTTCGGGATAATGCTCACAATGACAACACTCTGAAGATAAAAGTGCCGTGCGAATATTGTTGGGTTTGAAGAAAAGTGGTGAATGAAGGTTGTACGGTGGCCGAGAAGCACAAATTACTTATATTATTTTGAAATACATTTAGATTACTAGAAACGTGCCTGTGTTTTGGCAATATAATAAAAACGTGTTAAAAAATGTTATCAAGCTGTTCGTGATACAAATAATTATGGGCAACTATGGGCCTTAGGCTGAGCACACTCTAGGTAGCAGGTAACTATATTTTAAAAAAATCTATATATATTATTTTGACACTGACCCTGTCTGACCCTGTCCTATGATGGTAGGTGGTCTGTAGTCTGTAGAGGAAACTTACGGCATGTCAGAGCTGAAAGGCACCAATTTACAAGATTATCCGGTTCACCTAACTGTAAGGTGCATCTGTTAGGTCCAAACAGAGGCATGTCTTTAAGTGGTGGGAAGAAGCCAGGCAGAACCCGCGGTAACACTGGGAGGACATGCAGACTCCATTCAGATTATGTCTTGGCGTGCCCAGGAATAGAACCAACAACCGTCTTGCTTAGAGGCAGGTGCAATTACCATTCTGGCACCGAAATGAGGATCACAGCAAGAATGTCATAGGTTCTGTGTGGAGTCTGCCTGTTCTTTACGTGTTCTTTACGTGCTTGGGTGTTTTTTCAGCATCAACCTAAAACATCAGGGAAATTCACATTAAAATGTAACATAAAATAAAAGTACATTTTATATTTATGAAAGAATAACATTTCTTTGAGACTTACTTTCAGGAATAATTCAAAATGTCTCTTGACATTAGCACAGCATGTTCCGACCGTTCAGACGCCTGTGGTCTGATTAAAGCTGATTCAAGGCAATTATCCAGCTTCACTTTCACGTACCGTATGAGTACTCTAAAAGATTATTTCTCAATCTGCATGACCTCCCTATTGACTCTCATTCACTGCTTTCTGGAAAGTAACTAGTAACTGTAGACTTTCATGATGCACATAAGGGACCTAAGAAGACAGAAGTTGTTAAAAGCCGAGTATACAAATAAAATTTTTTGGATCCCTACTGTTTGTGAGTTGTTTCCTCTGGAGTCGTGTTTTGTTTCATTCATGTTCTGTATTCTCTGGTGCAACCTTTCTGTGAGCTCCAAATACTTGGTTCTTCCTTATTCCCTCCCCCCTCCTTAGCCCCTCCCAATCCAGGAAGCGCTGACCAATCAACAAGCCCTCTACGTCCAGTCTGCTCTCATTCATTTATAAAAGGGAAAAACAGTGTACAGTTTGTTTCTATGGATCCCTCTCAGCAGCTGTTGTGTTTTGAAAAGCACCAAACAGAAAGATTAAGGAAATAAAAACAACCTTTAAGTTTTTGTGTAAAATGTGCAATTGTGTTAAAAACATGTGTATTCTTTAGGCTGACAATGTTAGAACATAATATAGTCTTATCGCTCTTCTTTAGGTCAGTGGTTCCCAAAGTGGGGTCCAGGGCCCCCTAGGGGTCCGCAAAGGTGCTGCAGGAGGGCCCCAGAACCCCTACATCAAGTCTTTAAAAATGTGCCCCCATGTTTATGACCCCTATGGGACCCTGGACACACTTACTTTGGCAGAGAGCAATGAAACTTGGTACAGTGATTCTCCACAGTGTACTCAACATAAAATATTACTATGACCCCACCCTACAACAGGAAGTCGGCCATTTTCAATTGAATTTTGGAGGTCAGGTATATTTCACAGCTTCTAACTTGCACATACTTTGCCCGATTAGACTCAAACCTGAAATACCTAATCACCCCCCCGGCCCCTAACACATCTGACTAATATGATGGCAGTTACTTCTATAGCACCCCCTATAGACTGAAAGAACAATGTAGTTTTAGGGAATTTTAAAAATTTGGCAAAAATATTCTTCACAAACATCCAGACAAATCAAAAATGTCAACTAGACCCTTCCCATGTTCGTCATGGTTTGGGGGGCGGGGCCTCTTAATTGCTCATTAACAATATTAAAACCCTTAGAAATTACACAATATCTGATTAAGGTAATGTATGTGGATGACATATGAGGCAGACGTATGGGGGAGACATATGGGGCAAGACGTATGGGGGAGACGTATGGGGCTGTTTCGCCGATATACACCTTGCTTTATCAAGAAGACGCCACTGAGCCATTTTTTAAATATTTTTTTCTGGGACTTCTCGCTTCCCCTGATCTGTGTGCAAAACTTCCTGACTTTTTGAGCATGTTAGGTTAACAAAGGTTACAATTTCAATATGGCCCTGCGCTAGCTATGGGCTTGGGCCATAATTAGCTCAGGGACCACATTATTAGGTACAATGGAAGATTACACCATGGCTACATTATTAGGTACATCAGTATCACTTTATTAGGTACAGCAAAAGACCACACCAGGGCTAATTTATTTGTTAGAGGGTCTACTTAAAATTTATTAGAGATTTTGTAAGAATTTTATTTGAACTGTCATCTGATTGAACTAACTATCAAGAGGACAAAACATGAGGCAGTTGGATGTCACCTTTAGACTTGAAGAACATTTGTAACATTTTGGCCAGACTCTGTTATCTAAGCATTTCAGTGGATTTTTAAACTGCGGGAAATCCTGTCACAGTGTTCCCTGAAGTCAGTGATGGCTAATTTATTTTTAGCATGACACCCACAAATAACTAGGCCTGTGCTGTCGTCCCCGACAGCAAAGTGTATATCGGCGAAAACGACCCCATACGTCTGCCCCGTACGTCTGCCCCATACGTCGCCCCGTACGTCTGCCCCGTACGTCTGC
>JAVQKC010108294.1:0-20026 GCA_036025475.1 Philypnodon macrostomus | reverse complement strand
GTAAAAGTACTCTTACTCTTTCTAGATTTACAAGATTTTACTCAAGTAAGAGTACAGTTACTTCAAAATATTATTACTCTTTACTAAGTAAAAGTAAAAAGTATTGTGCAGTAAAGCTACTCTATGGAGTACAATTTATTTAAAAAGTTACTCAAGCAAATGTAACTGAGTAAATGTAACTGAGTACTACCCACTGTAATACTGTGCAAAATTGTAGGTTGTACCCTGACTTAGGCCCAGAGTTGATTGAATAGGCTCCAGTCACCAGGGCTCTTGACAGGATTAAGTGAAAAAAGGCTAAATAAATGAATACATACAACAGTATAATTCCAACATATTGAGGTAAAAAGTGTGCTTTATTTAATGCGTACATAATAACCACAAAGCGTTTGATGAGTGCAGGCTTTAGAGGGTTTAAGTGCAAACACAATGTGCTGCTAATCAGAGCAATAAAACATGCTTTGTACCATGTGTTTTTAACAACAGCACTCAAGGTTTTTTCATAATTACTTAATAAATTGTTTACATTTTTCTACCACTTTAAGAACATTTAAAAGTGCATGAACAGGTCCTGAACAGTGTAAGAAATAGGCAGTCATCATGATCATGTTCTCACTGTGCAATCAAGTATAAATCACATCTAGACCTACTCAAGTTGAAATGAGAAACCATCAGTCCGTTTTCAAAATTACCAATTACTGGCAATACTTTTTTGTGGTCCAACCCATACCAACCAATTTCATTAGTAAACTTTTAAAAAGTACAAATTTATACAACTCGAATAGCTTTCGGAGGCACAACTTAACACACAAACAAACACACACACCTGGATTTCAACATGCCATTTTCATCATATATCTCTATAAAAGGGTAAATCTCTTTAGTCTTGATTTCTAAATTTCAAGTCAACCCAAACTATTCTTACGAAAACTCTTGAGGAAATACTGATGCCTTACAGCTTAGAAACAAATGGCAGCCCCTCGTACATGGCAGCTTTGAGCTTGGCCCACTCTGCCAATCTCTGAATGGTACCCTTCTCTTGACCTAATACCATAGCAGCCTTCTTTAGTTTGGCCTCATTGCGCTCCAGGTAGTTCTCGGCTTCACTCTTGAGGAAGTTGAGTTTCTCAATGCGGCTCTCGTTCAGAGGGATGTCCTCGCTCATGTAGGGGTTGAAGCGGAAGTATGTGTCAGGAGGGAGGAGGGCATCAAGCATGGTGTGCACCTCTAGAAAAACAAAGAATTCATGTATATAAATAAATAGGTTTTGAATAGGGTGCACAGCGGACAGCACTGAAGCTTCACTGCACAATAAAGACCATACCACCTTCCAAGCAGATGCATGTGTGCCAAGAAGGCAAGTCTTTTGAACCACACTTCTCATCTACCGTATTTTCCGCACTATAAGGCGCACTTAAAAACCTTTAATTTCCTCAAAAACCAACAGTGCGCCTTATAATCAAAATGTTTTGGTACGACTTCGGTAAACTACAAAGCTCCGGGAGTCAGGAGCGTCGCGGAGTAATACATATCGGTACTATGCTTCACCGTAACGAAGGCAGGAATCATCACTGAACTGCCAGGTAACAGCAACGACACAAACTCGGATAATGACGAGGGGGATCCGGGCATGCTGGATGCCGTAATCGCAAATAAATTTAAGTTATTGTTTGGTTTAGCGGTATAATATGTTATTTTACGTGTTACAAATGAACAATGTTGAGAGTTAAAGTTTGACTGACTGACTTGTCTGACTGTTTTGTTTCGCTTAATGCGCCTTATGGTCCGGTGCGCCTTATATATGAACAAATTTCAAAAATAGACCATTCATTGACAGCGCGCCTTATAATCCAGTGCGCCCTATAGTGCGGAAAATACGCTATGTGCATTTTTACATGAGGAAGGGGTGTTGAAAAATAAGTGATGGTTAAGGTTATTCTTTGGCGAAACAGACAGGTATAACGCCTGACACCGACTGCGGTACAGACGTGTGCAGTAGAGGCTCCCAGGGAAAAAAACCCATTGAATCGGTGCATTGCTTCATGACCACATGCTCGAGCGAGTGGAGAATCAGGGCGAATCAGGCACAAGAAAAATTATAGATTTTTTTTTTTTACTGTTTAAAATATATTCCAAAAACAGAGCTAAAGCACAATTAAATAGTTAAATATAATTAACTAAAAAAAAAAACTGCACATGATGGCCTTCTATTACAATCCAACCGTCACTTCTGTTGAATTTAAAGCCCACATCGTTCACCAATGATGCATGCCTGTTTATTCTTAGCATAGTGTAATTTTCCAGCTTATTAAATCCTATAAATCTCTATTGATTTTTTTAAAAACATATTTTAACTAATACTTTTTAAGATCAGTCTGGTGAAATCGTAAACCAGTGTTTGGAAGCCATTACATTAGCAGTGCTGACACAGCTGTGAGAAACACTAATATGAATGTATCTAATTAAAAGCTACTTGAAACGACTTGTAATTATGTTTAGAACTGTTTACACATATTTATGGGTAAATTGAGAGTCACAAATTAGTCTGATTAGCCACTCAGAAAGGCGGTGGAATCACCCAGAATGCAGTGTAAGCTTGTGTGATGATTTGATGATAAACTCAACATCAACCTCATTGTAAAAAAAAAAAGAAGAAGAAAAAAAACACTTAATAAAAACTCACAGGATCTGAGAACCAGCGATTTGGGATAAAAGGCCTCTGCTGCTCCACACACACCACTTTCCTCATGTCCTCGAAGCTGGGGTCGTTTGGCACCTGATCGTAGAATGGAGGCTTGTAATCTTCAACTATTCCTACAGGTGAGATACAAAAGAATAAATGTTAGTGCAAATCATTTATATAAACAGAGCTCCAAGATATTAACCATTGCTGTATGTCCGTCTTGCAATCTCCCACAGGACCAGACCAAAAGCCCAGATGTCCACTCTCTTATATGCGTCAAAGCAGTCTGTCTGAATGGTCTCATCCAGGACCTCAGGAGCCATGTACCGCTTTGTGCCCACCTTTGGATTGTTGCCTACATCCAGCAAGTTGTCTGCTTGAGAATGGGTCACTGCCAGACCTGTACATATGAGGTTAAAAATACAATTTATAACCTGTGCATACAGTTAATCTGTCTATTGATTACTGCACAGATGAAACATGTCTGCAAGATGTTCAGGCAGAGCATATATAAATATTGAATTAAGTAACTTAAAATGCATCTTGGATTGCATTGCTGATAATTTAACACAGTTTTATACAGACAGACCCAACTATGAGGAGCCTGAAATAGAAAGTTCCTGACCCAGGTCAGCGATGCAGCAGCGCAGGTCTTTTGTGACTAGGATATTTTTGCTCTTCAGATCTCGATGTGCGATGGCTGGTTTCCCCTCTGTGCCGAAGATCTCGGTGTGCAGGTGCACCAAACCGCTCGCTATTGATGCAGCCATTGCCAGGCCCTCCGACGTCTCCACGGCAACACGCTGCAAGTAGTCGTAAAGAGAGCCGTTCTCATGGTAATGGGTGATGAGCCACAGCTGGGTGCTGGAGTTTCGAGAGGTCATATCCGACGCCATGAAGCCTGGGCGAGAACAAGATTATTAAAAAAACACATGAACAAAGCAAATGAGGAGGGCTTGGTAAAAATAATGAGTATGGCTGCAGTCAACAAAAGATTAACTACAAAAAAAACCCATTGGGAAATCTCAAATATATGTGAACTGGGTTCTTTATCCATTGTTATGTTTTGGATTGTAGAAATCCTAATTTGTTTGACTCATTTCAGGTCTTTTCTCGAGTGTTTAATGTATTCCACTCAGCTCCTTCACACACGAGACATCTAATGTATTCACAGAGAGGTTCACTGAGGCTTCATTGATTATGAAGTCAACTGGACCAGAGGCAGACCTACTCACCCAGGATGTTCTCATGTCTCAGCAGGACTGTGTTGTAGATCTCGGTCTCTCTGAACCAGGACTTTTCATCCCGAGACGAGAAGATCTTCACAGCCACGTTCTCTCCCTGCCACTGGCCTCGCCACACTTCTCCATACCTGCCTTTACCTGAAAATAAAAAAGAAGAACTAAATCAACAGGCTTACAGAACTAAGGAAAACATATACACTCATGACCTTATATATAATTCTTCTACATTTTTATTGTTTACTCACCTACACATTCCACCAGACTGATCTGCCTGGCCACAGTTCTCTGGACGAGAAAAGGAAGACCTGAACCACTCCCTGATGTGCACGAGTGGTCCAACAGATCCTGCAAATACACAATTCAGTTTAGTCGGTCCCCATTTACGTACACTATGACCCATGATGCATCTGCTACTACAACCACTTTGCAGAGCCTACTCTCACCGCTAGTGTGCTGTCTCCCACGTTGGAGGTGATGAGTCCGTCTATAGCGCCCTGCTCCGTGTCAAACTCCTGTAACCTCTGCAGCCGGCCTTGATGGAGCCTCCTACAGGCCAGTACGGACACTACAGACAGCAGCACCAGAACCACCACAGGGCCCAGCACGAAGAGGGCCAGTGTTTCTACGCGATAGGGGACCGGTTCACCTTCTGGAGCTGTGGCCAGTCAGAAGAGACAAGAAATTAATTAGAGACATTGATGTATTGAAACATAGTGGGAAGATCTTTGGCCCTATTCTTGCAATAGTACGTTCAAAATATTTCTAGTTCAGGTATAAATGCTCTATCCATAGAGACAAGGTTATTACAGTACCTGAAAATATAAAGAATCCAGTAAAACTAACCACTTGTGTGTTTATTGATGCTTTGTAGCTAGAGTGAGTATCTTTGGCCTGCATTCAAAATTTGTCTAGTTCAGGGGTAAATGCTGTATCTGTTGAGCCAGTAGTATCTGAATGAATGAATCCACCAAAAAACTACCCTGTGACTCTGACTTTCAATAGAACCAAGTCCTTAATCCAGAATTCCTGGATTGAGATTGGCATTTCAAATCCACAACAAATATTTTTTTCCATCGACCTACATTTGATCCAACCATCACCCTTTACTCTTGTTAAAGACTAAATCAGCGCTCTATTGTTAGTTACCTGATGGCAGTAGAGACATCAGGGCGCTCCTGGTAGTGTTGCCATTGCACATGTCCTGTGAGCAGCAGTAAATGGCCTTTTTAACAGAAGGAGATGTGGAGCAGTGGAGACGGGTTTGTTGATCATTCTTTAGACATCCTCGCTCAAACAGCACCCCACCGCTCTCCACTTTGACCGAGGAGAAGCAGCGGGTACCACGGCACTCTGTGGCCTCCTGGCACTTGTCACACGCACACACCAACGGGCCATCTGAAAGAATAAAATAATGACCTTAGTGTCTGATGGATCACTTGATCATGTGAACTTCAGAGCAATCTCAGAAGTGTCTTTCCACAAAAATGCCATACAATCTCAAAGAACTCATTTTTAATGTGGCTAAAAATGACCAGGCATACTGGATCAAAAACATTAGTTAACTGTAGTAGAGGACAGTACCTGAGTCCTCGGCTGAGATGTGCAGGGTCTGCAGCAAGAGCAGCAGAAGGACGTGGACACCGCAGACTCCCATCTCTCAGTGCTCTGACAGAAAGACAAATAATTACCACCAACAACAGCAGAATACTAAATATTCTGTTAATATTTTGAGGAGGTGTATTATCTTAACGCAGCTGCAAATGCACACATGCTACTTCTATTGTGCAGCCACCTCATCCCCAAAGCTACTTATTCTGATTGAATACTACACTATCTTAGTAAGCTATGAACTTTACCTATGAATATTATCATCAGCTAATATGGTAGGCTTTGTTCTTCGGTGCTTAGCAATGTTGCCATACATGTACATGCTTACGCTACATCGAGTTAAAAGCCTTTGACTTCAATATCAGAGCATGTCCGTGATTTAACTGCAGAATCAAACTCACGACTAGTCTTTCAGAGCTAACAGGCCCGGAGCTGATCGTGTTGTAGCTCAGGGGCCGTTAACGAGCGCTTTTATTGGCTGTCCACAGGCGCCCGTGAGGCGCCAGGCAGACACGGCGCTACCCGCTGTTAGCCGCATGCTAGGCTAACTGACATTACAAAGAGGCACACAGAAGGGTTAGTGCTGTGAAAGAGCAGCCGCAGAGCCTCCACCTACCTGGCGCACACGGCCACCGGCTTCTAACTCATCGTGAGGCGTGTGGATATGGGATCATTGCGGTGAAATGTCTGATTATTGTTATTGACGGTGGGAGATGCCAAACAGGAGCAGCCTCAGCCCACCCACTGCCTGCTGTTTTCACTCCCAACGTCACCAAAACATTACCATCCAGATGCATTGTGGGCAGGCCAGTCCTCCAACAGGTTCCTACAGGTACAGCTATAATAATTAAGCAAAATAAAAAACAATCTAATTCTAAATGGCAGTGATTAAACTCTGTCATTTTTTAGGTATGTATTAATAATTTACAACAATGTCAATATATGCAACACGTCAAATAACAGGGGGGTTCACATCAGTGCGGGTATTTAAAAGAGATCATGAGTAGGTCGAAAACATGCTATGGCAAAGTTAATATAATTTTTTTTCAGGTTGAAGCTACTACTACTAAAAAAATAAAACTAACTGGTCCTTGCCCTGGGTGTATCCTGGGTGTATCCTGGGTGCCTCCTGGGTGCATCCTGGGTGTATCCTGGGTGTACCCTGGGTGCATCCTGGGTGCATCCTGGGTGTACCCTGGGTGCATCCTGGGTGTACCCTGGGTGTATCCTGGGTGCATCCTGGGTGTACCCTGGGTGTATCCTGCGTGAATTCTTGGTGTATCCTGGTGTATCCTGTCTCACGCTCATAGTAGGAGCAGAATAGGATTCATGATAATACTGAACAGTGCATATACACAAAAGGTTAATTTATTGTAGTAATAGTAATTAAGGTTAATTCATTGTAGTAATAGTAATTAGTAGAATACAAGGTAGGTAGCGCTATAGTCATTTTCAACATCCAGAATATGCTTTTGCCCTTATCTCATGTTTGATGGCTCCAGATCTGTGTGTCCTATTCTGTGAATCTATGCTGCTCACATATGTGCTCACACTGCTGACCCCTTGAAGAGTTATCTTACATTGAAAGGTGAATGTAAAGTAATATGGTCTTTTTTCTCCTCCTAACGATGAACCACCTAATCATCACAAAAGATAATTTTTCAACATACGTTTCCTGCCTGCTCCACCAACATGCTAAGACTCCTGTATGATGACTTTATGTGTGCTCACAAAGAAACGTTTCCACATTGTCTCATGGTTTGGAACAATAGCAGGTCCTGTCAGTTCCTGTGGACCTGGGGCTAGTCTCCTGTGAATTGGAGTGGGACCCAGACAGTATCTATTGCTCGGGCATAGAGACGCATTGTCCGGCGCTTTTTTAATTAAAGACCTCAGTGTGCCAGGTGACCTTAGCTGCTCCGAGCCTCTACCTTCTACATCGGGGGATAAGTCTCAGGATAATTGGACAGAAACACTATATCTCGAGATGGAAGAAAGGATTATCTTCTCTGGAGGAGGTGCCAGAAGAATAATGTAACATTTGATTCTATCTTTTACTTGTTCAGCACACCGGCTTATAAGGGAAGGAGGTTGACCAAGCATTTTTTTTTTCTCTTTTTCTATGCAAGGCGTATGAAAGAGATTGTTCCCCTGGTCCAGAGCAGACATGGCGTATCTAGGGAACACAATGTATATATCTCTATTCCTACTGCTGCCACTACTTTCAGTGAGATGTCTTGCAGGAAAGATGACCGGTACATTATAATCTATATCTTGCCGTTATGATATGGTGTTGGGAAATATTGACTTTTGAATTTTTGTGCAGTTTCTTGGTGCGTCCTGTCCGATGCTGAGGAACAGAAGTGTCTGGACTTGGCCAGCAATGCCACAGCCAGGAATATTAGAGGAAAGCTGGAATGTGTGCGTGGTTCAAACACCGTGGATTGTATGGACAAAATAAAGGTAATCAACAAGGACACAGTTGTAAAGATGCATTGATCAAAACTTCTGATGTTTTTTTGTTTGTGAACTTTGTGTTGCTTATTCAGTTGTGGTCAAAATCACTAAAGTTTCATTCATGCTGTGGTGAAGGTGAGAGCAGCTGTGTCCTTATCAATAAACAAATACAGTTCATTGAAAATTCAATTGAATTTTTTTTTAGTTTTTAGGTATAGCTGAACTTGTCATTCTATATTGCTCAAAGTAAATCTAAATCGTCTTTTTGCCACTGTATGTCTCCTCCGATTACCCTGAGATCATGGTCTATCACACTGCACATTGCATTAGAGGTTCTGGACTGTTATGCAAAAATCACCTGTTTCTTCAGTGAAGAGTCATCTCAGATATTCAGGCTGTCTGAAATAAAACAAATGAAATCATCGAGAATTAAATTGATCCCTGTTCACTCTTTACTTTATCCTTCAAACAAAACATCCTTGTACTGTAATGTTAGCCAATCATTGCAAATACCATTAACATTGTGTTTTGCGCAGAATGGGACAGCAGATGCAACTTCCATGTTTGCAGATGACATTTATGCTGCTGGCCTTTGCCACGGCCTGGAGCTGGCTGCTGGAGAGTCCCACAATGGTATAGGTAAGTCATTAACTGCTTAATGAGTAATTATCTATTTATAATTACATCATACTTATTTCTTAATTCTCTTAATTCTCCAGATGGTATCAGTTACTATGTGGTGGCCCTGGCTCGCCGCTCTTCTTCAGACCTGTCCCTTCTGGAGATGCATGAACGCAGCTCGTGTCACCCCGGCATCCGCACCACAGTGGGCTGGACCGTCCCTATCGGCTACCTGGTCAACACCTCTCAGATCAGTGTGGGGGAGCAGTGCAACTTCCCCCGAGGTGAGCCTGACCATGAAAGAGATTTCTGTGAATGCAAGGTAGTGTGTGCGACAGAGTCAAGCATGTGGAACTACTGATAAGGCTAGGTGTAGAGAAAGAGTCCATTTGAATGCCACCTTTTTTGCTTTGGATGTCTTTATACCAATTCCCCCTGGATACACCACTGCTATTAACTGTAGGCTTTGGTCACCCCATAAGATTTATTGTTTATATATATTCATATGTAAATATCAGTAATATGGAGAACTAAATTCTTGAGATGGTCAATACTTCAGTGGTTAAAGGTGTAATCACATTTACTAGACTTTTCATGCATCTGTGTTGTGGGTATGTATAGTGTATTTTGTGAATTTACATTGTATTGGGGGTCTTTTAAAAATGTACAACTTCATTAAATAAATTGTATAAGATTGAATTTTCAATTTTATTTGCTTTTAGGTCTGATAAAACATGCGTACATACTAGTAAAAAATATGAACGTGTGAAACATCTTAACATGCAGCAATGAACTGAATGTACAATAACCTTCTTTGTCTTATGTGGGCCATGATAAACCTGGTACAATGCCAGTGACTGTGTTCAATTCAACCCCTAACTGTTGCTAATAGTTTCAAAACCAAGTAACCATTCACAGTTACACTATCAATGTGTTCTTTGATTAGATTTTTTTCGGACCATAATCTCTCCTCTTGTCTTGGCTCAGCTGTGGGGAACTTCTTCGGTTACAGCTGTGTTCCGGGCGTCAAAGACCCGCAGCACGACCCAAGAGGCAATAACCCTAAGAACCTGTGTGAAGCCTGTATAGGAGACGATAATGACCGGCATATCTGTGCCAACAACCACCGGGAGAGGCACTATGGAGAGACTGGGGCCCTCAGGTAGAAACAGCTAATACAGGAGAACTAAATCATTGGAAAGGCTAGAAATAATTACATTGCAGGCTGCAATCTAAATGATTTTAGGTATGTATTTATGTGCCTTATATGCAAACTAATATGTACACTGACATGTCTCAGTAGAGTCTGCATGCCCTCTTGAGCTATTGTGGCTTCTCTGTATCTGTATCAGCCTTGTGGCAATTATCCAAGGTGAACCCTGCCTAAAGCCCATAGTTGCTGAGAAAGCCGATTAATAAACGTACTGTTTGTGATATGGAAGTTTAATGACACACTTACTTGAATTAAAAAAGATCAATGTGCACGTCTGAAGAGTAGAGTCCTTGGTACACTGCATCACACGGTATGGTAATGTACCAATATATTTTTGACTATACTGTAAGTTATCCATTGCATATGATATTCCCCAACCCTACTTAATAGTGGCACATTGTTAAAAAGGAGATGTAAGATTCTAACTACTAATAATAAATACTACAGGCACATATCGTAATGTGCTCAAATGACCATCACTGATATAACTCTGTCACTACTTCTACATTTGAGCAGTTAGGTACATTTTAGCTGTATTATGTGTGTGTTTTTGCTTCATATGACTGGTATTGGAACAAATCCTCTTCTTAAAAACAGCAGTACTTTTAGCACATTTTAATTCCTAAAGACTACGAATTAATAAAAAAAATACTGTCGGGAATTAGTCATGATGCCATTCACTGCTGTCTCCATGTTGCAGTGTATTGCAGTATATCTGTGTGCATAAGCCTTTGGCACATTAGTAATTGTATTTGTGAAGGGAATACAAGCAGCGCTAAGGTTGGTTTAATAAAATGTGTAAGTGGAACAATGGGCTCAGGAGGAGCGTGTTGACAGTCTCCTGAGTCTGGGCTGATATAATAACGAATAACACACTGTATTCACATATTTATTAGCCTCATGTCACTAATACACTTGTATTTGTCTAGGTGCGTGGCTGAGAACCTTGGCGACGTGGCCTTTGTTAAGCACACAACTGTATTTGACAATCTGGATGGTGAGCACATTTGAAAGAGAAAAAAATCAAAGTGAAGAACACTCTCTTTATCTCTTTAACATGGCTGCAGTGGTGAGTAGCTATCAAAGGTGGTCCAGGGGAAGGAATGTTCACAAATCAGGGCCAGGGGGAGTGAGACTGGCCTGTGGGATCCAACAAACAACTAATGTACAATCTCATGCAACAAACTGTGATGCACTGTGTATGAAAACATTAGCATGCATTTTTTAAAATTATATTATAACTTTTTCATCCATTGTGACCATCCATCCATCCATCCATACATTGTGACCACCAATACAGTATTAGGCAGGTGGTCATATGTTATGCCTGACTTTTGTATTTCTGATACTGCCTATACAAAGCGCTAGTCCCTTTTAGACCACAAGATGTCAGTGTTGCACAATATTTTCCCAGGGAGCAACATTGTTTAGACTAGTTACTACACTGCATAGACAAGAAATTGCCCTACACACTGTAGTAAATGTGGTTGAATAGTAAACTACTGTAAATGACGAACAGAATGAAATGCTCTTATTCCTTGGTTGCCACATAAGCTGCTTTGGGCTACATCCAGAATTAATAGTGATCATTAGGGCAGTCACGCTACATAGAGTCTGCTTGTACAGCTGAGAAGAGCAGCTTCAGACGTGGCAAACCAAGCATGATTTCTCATATGGTCAATAATGTCTGGAGTCATAGCAATTAACAGAGGTCAAGAAAACACCAGGCCCGATACAATGGCTGCGGGTGAGTCTACCTGCCTTCTTCCCGGTATCCCTTTGTCTAAATTCTTGCCTTTGCCATTAATAATTATAGGATATATTCATCAGCGAGCTCCCAATGTCAGTTCAATGACAGTATCAGTCTTGCATGAGCCATTGGCTAAGTGCACTTTAATAGAAGCATGTAATGTTTCAAGAAAGAATTGTATGATAAATGAGGTGCTGCTGCAGTTTCAGTCAAAGCAGGGTTTGTCTGTTGCTCAAAAATGTTATTTTAAAAGTGATTTTGGCTCATGTAGGATAAATAAATATATGGAAGGATTTCTATTATTGTAGATTGTACTGTAGCTCCTCAACAGCAGTGTAAACAGCTACGGTAGCCCTGCAGGGTCACAATATTGGTAAATTAAGATGAAGAGGATAAAGCTCACATTACATTACACAAATGTGTTTTTTTCGGAGATTTGGTCATTTTTAGCAGAACTAATACATTTTACATTGTAATAACAGAGATTTTCTGTCCAGGGAAGAACCAGGAGTCCTGGGCCCTGGACCTAGAAGTGGAGGACCTGAAGCTGCTGTGCCCTGATGGATCAGAGGCCTCTCCAGAGGAGTTTGAACAGTGTCACCTGGCTTCTGTTCCTGCTAACGCTGTGGTGGTGCGAGCTGATGACAAGTGCAGAGTGTGGAAGTTCCTGGAGCGCCTACAGGTCAGTGTTTTAGGAAAACATCTGCCATACACCAAGGTCTCAAAATGTCATATTATATCATCATTTCACTGTGTTATCATTGTAATACAAGGTCTCACCATCTAGTCCTGCTTTGGTCTATTTTTATATAAACGTGAACCTATGTATTTTTTGCTTATCTGTCACGTACTTGTTTTTTCTTGCAGAATGCATTTGGCAACTCCACAGAGAGCTTCAGCATGTTCAGCTCAGCAGCCTATGAAGAACCTGATCTGATGTTTAGTGACTCCACCCACCATCTGCAGAGGGTCCTGTACAGTTACACCTCCTGGCTGGGTCCTAGCTACAACACTGTGCTGCAGGCCTTCGAGTGTGAGGGTAAGATTAAGCCAGAAAGGAAAAAGCCTTGCATGCGTATGTTCACTACAGTTGATCTCTTCTGGTGCTATTCCTCCTACAGGCTTCTGCTGATGGAGCAGAAGGAGAGTACCCAGTGCATCCCTCCATCTCCGTCCTCCCATCCTGCTGTCCATCCCACTACGTCTGTTAGTCTGACTACACCACCCATCCCCTGTTACTGTCCCACTGTGATCTAGTCATTCTCTGAAATGGTGGCAGCAGGTTAGAAAGATTGTATTTGCTTAGTTATTTGGTTTTAAAGCTAAATTGTGGAACAGCAAAGTCTGGTTTTAAGGGAAAATGGACTAACTAAGGCTATATCTACACTATGTATTTTCATAGTCTGCTGTATTTGGAGTTTTCTTGTCTCGTGTTGAAGATTACATTTAGGCCCTTTTTATTTCATGAAAACGCATTAGCATGGTAAAGTGCTTGGTACAGTGTCCTGCAGGCAAGACAAAAACTTACAAATGCTAATGCATAAACTGGAGTTTTTAACCTAATTGACCCTGTACTAAACTGCTTATTAAAAATGATCTTCAGAGTCTAACTAAAGTACTAGTTAGAGGTAGTTAGTAGGTTAGATTCAGAGATCTGTTACCTAAGAAATGTAAGCCTCTTCTGGTCCAGGTACAAGCCTATACAAACTAAAATGGATTCTGCATTGTTTTGCATTTGATTGTTTCTACAACTTTTTTTCAAGTTAACACATTAGTTGGGACATAGCCTCAATTATTCTGCATTCATGCTGGAAAACTCAATATGGTTCTGCCATTCTCCCTGAGGCCATTTCGTTCAGCGGGAGCCGAAAATACATTTCAAAAAGAGACCTTTCTGTGCTGCTGCTCTTTGGAGTTTGGCATTGCTAACAAACAGTGGCATTGCTAACAAACAGTGGCATTGCCAACAAACAGTGGCACGGCTCAAAACATATTTGATTGTTAGCTGGTTTTACTTGGCGGCATTTCGTTTAGCAGACACACACCGCTTTAAAAGACACACACCGCTCCTTTAAAAGAATTACAGAAAGCTTAATGACAAGGAGAACAGGTGAAAACTGAGGGCAAAAGTAGTTGTTTTATTGTGCGCAACCCCCCCCCTAACCGTACTCTGTATATCTGTTGGGAATTAGCATTGTGTTAACCGCATTAGCTCCCTCTCCCACAGGGCCTTTCTCTGGCACTGAACAACTGGGTGCTATTAACGTTAGGCTTAGAAGTCTTATTTGTGTGCGTGTGTATGTGCGCAGTAATTGGCGTCTGGCACATGATACAGTGAGTGGGAGCATGTGAGCGTGTACGTCTAGGTTACGTGACTATGATGTTTTGGTCGGATTCCTGGTTTCCCATGGCTTGTAGAGCTTGCCATTTTGGATCACTGCGTTCTCATGTCTGGTATGGCCGGATCAGTGTATTGTTACAGTTGAGGAAAAAAATGGTGAGTCTGGGATCAATCACCTCCAGTCGTCTTTGTTAGTCGTCTTCAACATCAAACTATTATTTCACCCGCAAAATTGTACATTATTCATTTTATTAAAGGAGTATTGTACTAATGTTGATGTCAGCTATGTTGATTTTGCATTGTTTTAACAGTAGGATATTACATTGAAGACATAGGTCTGATTCCTACACAGTCGGAACACATTTTGGTATGCACAATCTCTTATGTCTGATTAATTAACATTTGGCATTGCTTTTTTTCCAGTGAATAAAATATCAATGATTTAAAGCCAACAGAATAGCATAAGTCACTAATTTGGGTACATGACAGATTGATTCAATATTTATATAAATCACAGAATCAAGTGTTCATAGTTCTGTCCTCAATGCGCAAACTTTTTTCTGGAAGACATTTTGAATTATGTGTAAGTTAATTAATAATAATAATAATAAATTTAAAAAAATCTAATAATACATTGCCTCAGTGAAAAAACTCCAGCCACAGTATAGTCCCAAGCCCATATAAAAGGAGAGGGCATATCGATTCTGCCATTCTACCTAATGACCTAATGTAGGAAGATAAAAGCACTTGTTTCTCTGACTTGGATGCCATCCCTAACACAAGCCTCTCCATTTATCCAGGCTTGGGATTGACACAAAGTTGATTCTTAAAAAAACGATCACATGATCTTTCATAAGGCGTGCTACATTGTGGATAAAGTCCTCAATGTTCATGATCAAGGCATGAGCAAGTGACGGTAGCTACTACATCTGTAAATAAACTAACTGCTGGGATTGCACTATTGGAGATGAAAGCTGGTGCACCTCATTAGTGAAGGGTAATAGAGGCTTGTATGTCATTCAAAGGCACTTATTTGTTGTGGATTTTCTCTTCTCCTGACAGTCTTCGAGTCCTCGCTGGCTGTGTTCATTCATGAATTCATTCAGTAACCAATTAAACAAACAATGACAAAAGTATAATCCCCTCTTTCATTATGATACTGTTGAATCCGGTTCTCTCAAGGCGACTTCTAATTATGTGTGAATGTGAATGTTTGGCTGATATGATCATTTTCTTTCTTACCAAAGGACTTTCACAGCGCCATGCTTTCTGGCTGGCTTTTGGGAAGTAAGTGAGAAGTGGTAAAACCCTGGACACGGACAAAGAGCCGTTCATTGAAGACTTAGCGCTCGGTCAGATGAGACCACCTCACAGGTAAAGGTCAATCCAGGATACAGTCTCGTAGGTGGTCCCGCAACAGTGAGACCTATGCTTCTCCTGGCCTAGTTTTACTAAAAAAAGGAAAATGGCCTATGGTACACTCTAGGGATGGCTTTTTGTAGGTCTCATACTCTTTCGGGAAACTGACCAGGATCTGAAAATGTTCTATGTACATGTAAAAAAATTGGGGACTTCTTTATTTAAGTTACATTTAAGACAGTGGTTCTCAAACTGTGGTGTGGGTACCACTGGTCGTACCCAGGAGTCTTTGTGGCACATTTAGTTTCATTTATAGCCTGATTTGGCACAGTCAGACAAGACTAGGGAATCGGTGAATCTAAATTGCCCATATTGAATGACTAGAGTGACTGGTAATTTGTCTGTTTGGGTCTTCGGATCACCCCTGCGACTAATAGGTCCAAGATGTACACTGCCAAAAGTGAAACTGTAGAGAACCCAACTATCAAGGGAAGGTCATGCGGCCATGTAAAGAGACCACTGTTAGCCAGCCTGAAGATTGAACAACTTTCTGCCATTGTTCTAATAATAATGTCCGTCTCGTCTTTCAAATGATGTCTTGTTTTCAAATGCAATCTGTCATTCCCTTCCTACTTAGGGCCTTAGACGATTGCTTAGTTTGCTTACATTAAATCTCGAAGGATGCAGTGTAACCGGACGGGAGATCGAGTAAGTAATGAGATTTAAGGCTCGGCTGCACTAAAAGCCTATGAGGAGCCAGTGCCAACACCCAGATCTGGCCCACCCCTCGGCCCACCACCCGTACTGCACTAACCCGTGCCGTTGTGCCTACGTGTTGGGGTTATCGGCGGCGCTAAGCATGGCTGGTAATTGAATAATGACAGTAGGCCCCTGATGGATCACCTGTCACTCTGGCCCCTCTCCCGCCTCCATCACTGTCAGACAGCCGCACGCTAACGGACCAGCCTCACAACCTCAACCGTCAGTGTCGTCAGCCCGCGCCAGACACATAAACACGGGCACTTTAGCACTTAGCCCCACTGGTGTGAAAGTGCCTGTCTGCATCAATTAGAAGATAAGACTAATCAGCGTAGGTATTTGCCAAAGCAATACAGGCCTAAACATTGACTATAGCTGTTATTCGATTCCTATAAGGTCATTTTAAGATTTAATAATGATAATAGGCTACATTTCTATACACTTAAAGACACTTTTATTTATTCACTTCACAGTCACACACTGGTGGTGGTAAGCCACTTCTGCAGCCTTTGGGCAGGCTGGCTGAAAAGTGGCAGTCATACTGAGCCTTCAAATGAAAATAAATGACAAAACATTGTATAGAAAGTGTAACGCAATCAGTGGATCAAATCAGTGGATCAAATCAGTGGATCAAATCAGTGGATCAAATCAGTGGCTCAAATCAGTGGATCAAATCAGTGGATCAAATCAAGGGATCAAATCAGTGGATCAAATCAATGGATCAAATCAGTGGCTCAAATCAGTGGCTCAAATCAGTGGATCAAATCAGTGGATCAAATTAGTGGCTCAAATCAGTGGATCAAATCAGTGGATTAAATCAGTGGATCAAATCAGTGGCTCAAATCAGTGGATCAAATCAATGGATCAAATTAGTGGCTCAAATCAGTGGATCAAATCAGTGGCTCAAATCAGTGGATCAAATCAGTGGATCAAATTAGTGGCTCAAATCAGTTTATCAAATCAATGGATCAAATCAGTGGCTCAAATCAGTGGATCAAATCAGTGGCTCAAATCAAGGATCATCTCAGAAAATATTTGGATTAGACTAAACCAGAACAGACCAAAATATGCAGTGAAAAATAAGGAGGAACTGCATGTTCTTAGGAGGATGCTATAGAATTCAGGAAGGACTCTTTTACACGAGGAGCATGACTGTCTCATTTGCTTTGGATGTAAGGTGGGTTATACAATGGGATATTTTGAAAGCCAAATTTGTTGGATTTTGTGTTGTCGGTGCCACAACATTCTATCATGTTTTGTATTCTACCTCTGGCACAAAATGAACTCAGGCGGGTAGTGTAGCCAATAATTTTACTCAAGTAAGCCTGTATAATGTTATATAAATGTCAGATTAATGTTATGTAAATATCAAAATAATGGCAATTTGTACGTAAGCCCTAAGGGGACTTATATTGCAACTTATATTTTATTAGTTTTCCAAAGAATATAATTTTTTTAATAAAAAAAAAAAAAAATCTTAAAAATAATTTGTAAAAAATCTTGGGAAAGCAATAGTTGTTTTATTGTTATAAAGACTTTATTATTATTATTATTATTATTATTATTATTATTATTATTATTTCAATTTCGATACTATTTAAAAGTACTAGTTCAAATGCACACAAATCTAAATGTTCAAAGCATCTAACTTTTTCACAACATAAAGATATATCTACATTGATGCATCGGTCTCTTACTAGAGTTTCTAGTCTTTCTCAAGTAAAGTAAATAGTGCAGTAACAATATATTCAAAAACTTACCTAATTAAATGTAACTGAGTAAATGTATCTACCCACCTATGAAAATAAGCACAGCTAAAAAACCCAGAAACTGTACATAACGTTTACGTTTTTCAGATTTCCAACAGCCCGGGGACACTGGCTTCAGAGCCACAGCAGCATGCATCTACACTGACACTTACATAACTTCACATGCACTCAAGCCCACTCAGCCTTATACACTTGGGGCCCTCATGGGACAGCTATTGGTTGTAAATATGTTTGTGTAATGGTTCATGTCACCTCTATAACGACGCCCAGTGTGAAGACCAATGACTAAGACCTTTTTTCAGCCACTAGGCGACACTGTGACCTAAGCAACTCCCATTACGAGACATTATTACACACTCCCCATCTTCCTTCATGCTCTCTTACATTTATGTTCTAATAGCCTCATCAAACCACATGCATAATGCTCCGAATCTGTCTTACCCACCTTCCCGTCTCCTCTATGGGGCAGTGGTTGTATAATGTTGTTAGGACATGCTCTCATTAATAACCTACACTGCGCAGTCCACCGTTGAAGCGTGAATCGGCCTCAGTTTGGGGCCAAATAGAGGATGCGAGTGTGCATGCGTATACAGTTACACAGGGATTTAAATGACTTGACAATGAGAAAGGTGCAGATACAAAACTCACTTTACCTTTGATTGGTATGAAAAGTCCTGGTTTGTGGAGCTCGTAATACAGTATATTTAACTATTTTGTGTATAGACCCTTTAAAGTGTTTATCTTTACAAAAAAAAGTAGTGTTTGTGGTGAGGGATAGAATACTTCTGAACATACAATTAAAAAATAATGTGGTCATCAACATTTCTGTAAGGACTTGTCCTGTAAAACTGTTACTAATGTGTACGTTAATTAAACATACAATGTGAGGTACATTCAGTAATGTTTCCTAACCAGGCTCTGACATCACATGGAGCAGAGTGGTTGTCATTTGTCAAAACCATCTTAATTTGCAATATGTTGAGGTTAATCCTAATTTCTCCATTGAAAATATATTAAGATCTTGCCTCTAGTTGCCTACATTCCGGAATTTAGAACTTTGAAAGGGTCTATTGTCATGCCATCGTTAATACCTATAGATTTCAAAAGTGGACCAGATTGAATTTCTCTAAACTATTATCCATGCAAGACAAAAATATGGTCTGAATTTAATTTGATTCTGTTTAAGATCACAGACAACTGGAACATATCCTCGCTGTTTAGTGTGTGACCTGGGGCTGCTACACATCCTGCTGGAATAGTACCTGCCACATATCCAGTATGCCACAGATAACTCCCTCATGGAGCATAGCTCAAAATGTCTGAAAGGAAGTCTACATTCTTGCATGTGCCCAAGATGAAGAAAGTTAAGAGATACCAAGATGGTAAATGTATGCCTGGTATTCCCTGTAATCTGGGAGCCTTAAAAGAAACATATTATTGGACATTTTTGTTATCAGTGGCAGCAAGTGGGTAATAAACTGCTAAACTGACACAATATTTTACTTTTACTCCTATAGTGTGTCCAGGGTGCATGTATGCATAGTGTTGTGTGTTTGTGATGAATGGGTAGCTCTTAATGCTCAGTAGACCGGTAAATCATCACTACCTCCTCCTCTGCATTTCCACTTCACCACTGACTTTACTATGTGCATTGGGCAGCACTTAAAGTACCATACATCATACAGTACCAGGGGCGTAGTTAGACGTCATTTACGGTGGCTCCAGCCCCCCCTTAAATATTCCCAAGCCCCCCAAAGTAAGTTATAGTAAAAAAAACTGGAATTAAAGCAGGGACTAAACCAGAGATAATCTAAACCAGGACTAAACTATGGCTAAACCATATGTGAAAAATATGGTGAAAAAGGTTGTGTTGTGAATGTGATATGAGTTTATATTGTTGGATCTGTAAGGTTTAATGAAGAGACGAATAGATATAGTATTCTGTGTACGACAAAAAATACAAGGTATCGTAATCAAACTTTGTATTTTTTGTCGTACACAGAATACTATACCTATTCGTCTCTTCATTAAACCTTACAGATCCCACAATATAAACTCATATCACATTCACAACACAAAAAATACAAGGTATTGTAATCAAACTGCCGCAGCGGTGGTGCAGTGGGTGGATGCTCGCCCTTCAACCGGAGGGTCGGTGGTTCGAGTCCCCGCCCGTGCACACGCTGTCAGGCCCTCCCGTGGACCCACCACCCGCGGGAGGT
>JAVQKC010108286.1:0-27009 GCA_036025475.1 Philypnodon macrostomus | reverse complement strand
TGTGCAATACAAATTCATCTGAAGTATTTTACCACCTGTGAAATACTCTTATTTAATCCTACTGCACCTTTGTATATTTCTTTTTATTATTGTACTTATTTTTATTATATGTTTATTATGTTGTTACTTATCTCTTTTTTACATACTTACCATGTACTATTACTGCATGTTATTAGTACTTCATGACTATCTTAGCGGTTCTTCCGATCCAAAGCATTTCATTGCATTTTTTGGCCCTGTGTTGAATGTGCATATGAAAAATAAACTGAAATAAACTGAAACCTGATATAATGATTTTGTGCATTTGACTTGTCATTTCCAGACCAAATTTTGGAAACCAGAACTGCAAGCAATGATACGGCTTATTAAAAGTCTTCCCTACACCATAAACACAGGCTAGTTGGAGAATGGTCCTAAATATACCTACTACTGCTAAAAGTTCAACTAAATAATAACCCAGTAATACTACCAATAATAAGAATGGTGGCCCCAATAGCCTAATATATGAAAAATGAAAAGCTCCTTGTTTAAATATATATATATTGGCGTTATTGTATGATGATAAACACTCTCTTTTGTAACAATTCTGCAACAGATGGTGAATACTGAGGGGCCAAACCAGGGTCAGTGTTCGTGAGGGAATCTCCATCAGCCAACAACAAGGCCATCTGTGCAAGTATTATGTGAATGTGTTAATATTTCTACAGTTAAAATGGCGGGCTTTATACAGTTTTTTCACTGCTTCACAATTTTGATTGACAGGACCCTAAGCAGAAGGAGGGGGACCCAAAGATATGTATTTTTAGAACATTGGAATGTGCATGGCTAACAAATGTTGAATGATTTTATCTTCATTTGCGGGTGTTTGTGTTCTGTCACAGTGTCAGCAGCATACTTTATTGTGGTTTACTATGTAACTATGGGTCTGAGGTGGGGTTCACTTTGAACTGTAAGTTGAAACTGACAGTTGATTTCTCTCACACACAGCACATGCATGTTTATGGTGCAGGAAGCCAGAGTATATAAATCTCCTGAGACCTGTACATTATAATTTATACTAAATGCAATCACTGTTGTAGCTATTAGGTCTTTAAGTGAAAATAATACAAGCCAATGCATGTCACAATCAGCAAAATCCAATGCTCTGCCACTGTGACTTATATTTGAAGAAGTGCAGGCCTCATATAATAACCAGAGACACTTGAGCTCAAATGACATAATCTCTTCAAGTCACTGGAGAGTTGCTTTCAATCTCCCGCACGGATCGGAAATCAGTGGAATGCATTCACCTCCAGCCAGATGCATCCAATAAACATTACTCAGACTACAGAGTCTTGCCTAAGCAGCATGTTCCCAGTTCTATTTACTTACTTTTTGTTTGGCAGATATAGGGAGGAGGATATATTCATGACATACAAGCAGTCCAGCTGAAAACAGAGCACAATGTCATCCAAAAGCATATGTAAGCTAATGGGGAGAGTCACTGAATGTTGAATGATTTGAGTGTCATTTCTCAGAGTGTGTTTGTGAAGCCGTTGGACATGCTGTAAGCCCGTCTGTGCACTCAAAGTCATGTGGCAGGAGTGGACTCAGCTGTCTGGGTGTGTCTCTGGAATGTCTCCTCTGTGTGGGACAAATGCCTCTGTCCAGAAATAAAAAAGCATAAATCAGGCTAAATATAAAGTATTGTAAAGAAGCTTGTAAGTTTCATTTATAAGCTCTCTAAAACAATAAATAATTTGGTGCTGTATATGTAGTTGTATATTTACACAATAGAAAGTATTTTATAGCAGTAAAGTAACGTATAACAAACCACTTTATGTTATTTATTTTTGGCCAGTTTTCCTAATTGTGTACGTAATCAAACGCCGACGTGCGTCATTATTGTGCGACAAATTGTTTATGTCATGGCGTCGGTAGATTTCAGAGGTACGAAAATCTGAGCCATTCATCACATTAATATTCAGTCGGTCCTATTTCTGTGATATATAAATGATTATCTTTTATATTAGGCTCATTAGTAAAGAAGGATAATGTTTTTTTTGCTGTCCGCTAATGGGTTTTTGATAAACGTTAGCCTTTGACGCTATAGCTAGCCTAGCACCGCTAGCTTCTGAAATGTCTTTGTTTATTTGTGGTTTCTATTGTCAATAAAATTTCTCAAGAATATTACATAAATGAATCGTTCTCTAACAGCTTAACTGGTGCGAAGTCGAGCTCATACAACAATAATAAACAATAGAAAACACTTAAATAGTAGATTTTTAGTCACTCTTTATACATTTGAAGTGCTTTCTTTAGCAAATAGAACCTCGTGTTTGTTTGTTGTTGTTTACAAGGAGTATTGATGTCCCTCATTTGTCATTTACAGACAACCTTCTTGGGATTTCGTGGGTGGACAGTGGCTGGGTGCCTATTCTCAACCCTGGAAATGTATTGGACTATTTCTCTGAGAGGAGTAATCCATTCTACGACAGAACCTGTAACAACGAGGTCGTGAAGATGCAGCGCCTGACTCTGGAGCATCTCAAGTGGGTTCTCCAGAGTTTGGTACAATACATAAATACATTGGTTTTTATATGGGTTCACGTTCTGCTTTTTTCAGCCAAATGGTGGGAGTGGAGTATATCCTGCTGCATGCTCAGGAACCCATTCTTTATATCATTCGTAAACAACAGAGGCAGTCGCCAACTCAAGGTATGAGAGAGAGCCATATTATCTGTTTATAAACTAAGGAAGTTTGATCAAAAGCTTTTATTTTCTCAAAAGTACAGTTGCTATAAACATTCTGACATTCAATTTATACTCTTGCATCTGTCCATCTTTCAGTAATTCCTATATCTGACTACTACATTATAGCAGGCGTGGTGTATCAGGCCCCAGACCTGGGAACAGTTATCAGCTCCAGAGTGGTGAGAATGAATACGTTAAGTTTCAAATTCATCTGAAGTATTTTACCACCTGTGAAATCCTCCACTTACACCTTATTTAATCCTACTGCACCTTTGTATATTTTCTTTTATTATTGTACTTTTTTATTATATGTTTATTATATTGTTACTTATCTCTTTTTTGCACACTTTTTTACCATGTACTATTGCTGCATTATTAGTACTTCATGAGTATCTTAGCGAGTCTTAACGGTTCTTCCGATCCAAAGCATTTCATTGCATTTTTTGACCCTGTGTTGAATGTGCATATGACAAATAAACTGAAACCTGAAACCTGAAGTTTAAACGTTTGAATACATTATAAATGAGGCTAAACATGTATGCTGTTCTTCTCCAGCTGTCTGCAGTCCATGGCATTCAGTCAGCTTTTGATGAGGCCATGTTGTATTGTCGCTATCATCCATCTAAAGGATACTGGTGGCACTTCAAAGACCAGGAAGAGCGAGGTATAGTTGATCATGTCTTTGGTTGAAGAGTAATACGTTCTAGGCTAAATGTGTAATGAATATGTGTTGTTTTATAGAAAAGGCCAAGCCAAAAACTAAGAAAAAGGAGGAGCCTTGTTCACTCTTTCAGAGGCATCGAGTTGACGCGCTCCTTTTGGATCTCAGGTCAAAATTTCCACCAACGTTCTATCAGGTACCTTTCTGAATACTTTTGTAAATGATAAACGTAAACTGCTCATTAAAATGCATTTCATTTTTATGTTTTGTTTTCAGCCTAAACCTGGAGAAAAGCCAATTCCAGGTATAATCTATTTTCATTTAACAAAATATCTATTGTAAATACATTTACAGATATGAAAAATGGATTAATTTTACTTGTTTTTTGCCATATAAAGTTGAGGTAAAGAAAGAGCCTGAACCTCCAGCTGAAACTGTGAAACAGGAGGAGAGGGAACCAGCCACAAAGTCGTCTGCTCCAGCAGCTCCACCACCGAGTAAACCTCCTCCAGAGAAACGGGCCAGACTTCAGTGAATTCACTTCACTACAGCAATGAATCTACTGGCCCAAACTGACATGGAGAATTCTGCTCTCTGACCGTGACGTCCTCTCCTCAGTTTAGAAGATACTAAGAATAAACTGGTGCAAATGTTATTGTATTTGTGCCAAGACTACATTTACTTTGTAACCTTAGTATCCAACATTTGATGAGTTTGGCATGGTCCAAAAGCTTGTTATCAGGAGCCATTTTGCCCAATATGCAAAGAGTGAGCTGTCTGATGCTGAGGCTGACACAGCGTCGCTATCAGTTTACGGTTGCATCAGCATTACGTTTGTATTGACTACATCTTGATTACCCTTTTCCTGCAAAGCATTTGACTGGAAATTTTCTGTCTGTTTTGATATTTTCTATTAAAATATAACAACACACAACGCTTTGAATTTGATGATAGCGGGTTACACTGCATTTCAAACTCATGCAGGATATAGAAAAATCTCCAAATAGTCTTTAAAAATCTCAAATATTATGGTAGGTATCAGTGAAGATTCGCATTCATACAGAATAGCCTATTTTTAGACTCTAGTATCAGGTTTATTGTCAAAAATGAAGTTTTCATACTTTAGACAGATTCAATGCAACTGTATTTGTTTAGCCCTATATCACAACAAAATTTGTCACATAAATCCAGGTGCATTAGGATGAAGAATAAACTGAGCAAGATTTCAAAATATACAGAGTTAAATATGGTATAATCTGATGGTATGGTATTCTTGATCCACTTTCAACGACAATTCTTCCTCTTGTCTATTCAGGGTTATTTGTGGTTATTGTCCTCCCCATTGGTCAAGGTAGCAAAATTATCACAAGGGGTCGCTGTTTGATTACATTTGATACCACCAGCTGCTAATTTCGTTATGCTATTTTCACTCTGGTACTGACATAGCTCCGCGTGGGGTCACCTTTAGGTCATCGCTGTTGTGCGTAAAAGGCGTGCGCAATGAGTATAAGAAAAATCTACGTATAGCATTAATATGTGGTACGGAAATATATCAGCATCTGCTATGACAGGAAGGAGAAGTTGCTCGCAGGGCGTGGTGGGATAGTAGTCTCTCTTCACAGGAGGACTAAACCACAGTGCCCCAGCTGGCTGCTTGCTTGCTGGGCTGGCTGCTGCTAGCTCCACACATACAAGAAGAAGATGGCTGCAGGAGAGGGGATTTTGAGGCCAGTATCCGAAAACAGAGCAGCGTTTGTAATGTTTAGCATCGACTAGCCAGCGTGTCACCCCGGTTGTTGGTGTTCTGCTGCTTGGGAATAAGGACAATAAGGCAACGACAACAACAACATGGGGTCCCAGACTTTACAGATCCTGAGGCAAGGGGTCTGGGCTTCGGTCACTGGCGGATGGTACTACGACCCCGACCAGAATACCTTCGTCAACGCGCTGCATCTGTACATCTGGCTGTTTCTGCTATGTTTCCCCTTCACGCTTTACATGGTGAGTGGCATATCGGTGTCGGGTGGATTGTTACCGTGTTATAAGCGTTATTTACCGAGGACTGTTGACGGTACGAGCGCGCAGCAGCTGGAGAGGTTAGCCCGAGGGCGCACGGCTGGTCTCGGGTCTAGCTATTCAAAGGAGTCGAGACAATGTAGCGTACCAATTCACCGTTTTATTTGTATCATTAAGAAAATACTAAACACCAGCTATATTCTACAAATCCCCAGACTAATATTCAACCCAATTCATTGAAATATATTGCGTATTTTTAGCCACCGAGCCCACATATCATAACTAGAATGCTCTTTTGTTTAGAGCTAACTTATGTTTATACCCCCACAAAGCTAAATCCGTTTGGACATTGTATACGAGCTTATATTCGTGAATACAATACCCCCTTCCCCCCCTTTTTTTATCTGCCCCTGTCCCAACAGTGATTTTTGCCCTATCTTGAGCTTTCAGATGCTACCAGCTGTGATTGTAAAGACTATGCAAAAGATAGAGGTCCCAATCTCTGATGTGTTGACAGGTAGCAATGATGACCACAGCTTTATAGAGCTTGTATAATCACAGTATGTTTTTTTTAATGGTGAAATAATATTATCTTGACACCAAAGCTATTCAAGGCATCATTTAGAACAGAGGTGTCCAAACTTTTTCCCTGAGGGCCACATTGTCAAAAAATAATACCAAGGACGGCCAGTTGCTGAGGTGACTGATGTCGCATCACCAAAAGTCCATTTCAGTTGTATGTTTTCTGGTCACATATGTTCTGGCAGGTTTCTGGCTTTCATTTAGTTGGATTATGTAGAGTCAAATCAGTAAAAAGACACTTAGGCCAACTGAGAGGTAAGAAAAATGTATATGGGCCATAGTTTGGACACCCCTGATATTGAAGTTTTTCAGAAATGGCTTACAGTAGGCTTAATATTTGTGTTTTCTGCCAAAATATGAATATATAAATAAAATATAAGCAAATTGGTGGTTGCTTTATCAGAGAAAATAGTGTTAAAATGGTAAAAATTTGAAGTATGGATCCATATTGTGCCTGCCTTAAGACAACAGATGAAATTTAGCCACTGTAGCTAATTCTGGCATATTTACTGTGATGCTTTTTGCACATACTGTATGTTGATTATATGCACTGTCCTAAATAAATAAATAATGTGAACTTCTGTGTTTGCAAGCCACGAATAATACCAATGCTGCATCTAATCAGTTTAAAGAGAAATGACCTCATGATCTCACGGATTGTAACCTGCTTAAATTTCACTCGTAGTACCTAATAGTTTTTTTGCACTGGCTTTCAGCAAATTCAAAATATGTGGATTGAAAATGGACAAAAGACAGGGGTGACCTTATAACTGGCCATGTCCACGAAACCATGGGATTTCTCTGTGTTCATCTTTTTTGTCATTGGGGTCTTTGCTGCCTCTGTATGTCGGGGCCACCTTCTGTGGGTTATTTGTGGCTTTTGTGTAGACCCTGCGCTTACACAGAAGAGGGGGAAATGTGAGTGAATTATAGCGTCTGTCTGTATAAACGCGCTCAGGGGAAGTTCTGTCTGTTTGCTGCTAACGTCTATATCGAGAGGTTGATGTTTCATATGGGTTTGTGGTCGCTTCCTCTTCTATTCCTGGAGTGGAAATACACTGGTCAGCTTTGTGGCTTTTATAGAGCCACAGGTTTGTATGTGATAACTGCAAACAGATGCAGGGCACACCTCAAGGACACCACATATACAGGTCCCCGGCTCAGACATAGACACCTTGTGGTAAATGTAGCATGTGATAGGCTTGTGATAGTGACTTCCCTAAGTGATTGATTCATGCTGTCAGCCCAGGTAACATATTTATTTATTAAAAGCAGGGACATAATATTATAAACATGATAAACGGTACTGTCTCTCTTCCCCTTTTTTGGACGTCATGCCAATCTTGAACGATATTTACCAAATTACATTTCCATACGAGCTCATCAGTTGTTTGTTGTTATAGAAAGGTTTATGGCTTATTAAAATGGCTGCTTTTTACATCAAGGAGCAACAGTGAACTGGCAATCTTCTCTATGGTGCTGATCCACTGCCAGTACAAACGGGCTGGGCAGTAAGATCACAAATATTGTGCGTACATGAACTAAATCAAAATCAAAAATAGTGGGTCAGGAATCAAATGTGTAGCTTAGGGGGATTGAATATAGTTTCTATCAGCTTATTTGATGTCTAAACATACCGTTAATTGCATGAAACACTGAGACACATTTCAAAATTTTAACTGCCAATATGAAATAAAATATTGATAAAAATAATAAAATATGGTGCCACTATCAGAGCAGATGAACCATTTATCTTGAACAACCTGACATCTCGCAGCATCATCCAATTATCAATTATATCTAATTACATGTCGTATGCTATCCAGCCCAACATTAATATAATAAAAGCTAAATTCAATACATCATCATGAAGTCACTATGGACATTACTGGTACACATTCTGACTCAAACCACAAACAAACCTCCTTGTTTTGATTAGCTGATACCTGAATGTTGGTAACGTGGTTGCCTTGGTAACAGAGGTCCCAAGTTGAGTGAATCAACTTAAGAAAGCCAGTGTCCAGCTGGTCCAAAGATATCATTGGAAACATGCGTGACCTATTTACTAAGTTAAAATAAAAATCAACGACTACAGGGAATGTGAATACTGAATAAGCTTTTCTTTGATAAGGGAAGTACACTCAAATGTGTTCCTGGATAACTAAAGTCTGAAGTATGCTGTATATAATAGGCCTGTTCATAATAAAGTCTTTTTACTTATTGATCTGTAACAATATTTCATCACAAATTGTTCTGCCCTTTTAATCCATGTACAGTAAAAAATCCTTGTATTACTGCAAACTGGGTGGAAGAAGAACATCAAATGTGTCAGCAGGTTATAAAATGCACTAGTGGTGGCAATTTTTCAATCTTACAACAATTATACCAAATCAATAGATTGTATGACGTTAAAAATGGCTGCTCTACCACACGTCATATCTCTCTACAAATATGGGTGTATGGGGGCATGTCGACCAGAGCTGTCATCATTGGTCAAAGTATAATTAAATCCTAATTCATTAGATTAATGATTCATGTCAACATAACTATTTTCAAATTGAAAAAAAGTCAATGCTGCTTCAAACGATTACAATAAGACAATCTGAATCTTTATATAATGTGTGGTATCTGGAAAAACCCAAGTGCTTTATTATACAGTATATTGTCTATTTTCTTCTCCAGGCACTACCACCCACCATGGTGATAGTGGGCATCTACTGCGGAGTGATCGCTGCCATGTTCCTGCTGCTGAAGACGGTGAACTACCGCCTCCACCACGCGCTGGACGAGGGGGAGGTGGTGGAGCGGAAGGCCAAAGAGAGCCAGTCCAGCAGAGGGGCCACTGTGGGCTCCAACGACAGCACCGCCCGCAGAGAGGACAGCAATGGCCCGGGGTGAGTCTAGTCTTAGAGCAGCCTGTGATGGAGCTGACAAGTGGAGGAGAGACAAGGAAGGGAATAGTACTTGACTAGGCAGCAGCAGTAGTGACCTAGGACGAACGGAGGGAGGGAGGGAGGTTGTACAATCTAGTTAGCCTGGCAAGCTGCGACTAACTCTTTTCCTATTCTATACAAAGATCTTAGTCTGGTCTCTCGTTGATAGCATTTGATTTCAAGAGCAGAGTTTACCGATGTACAGTAAGTCACGTTGGTAAAGTTTGTAAATGACACGGGCGACAAAACACAGGCTTGTAATTGGCTCGTGATGGGCCGTCCACAAAATCACAGAGAAATTATTTATGATTCGGCGGGTATTTAACCTCTTTAGTTGTGCAAATAGATGTCTGATATGTCTTTAGGATGGAATATTGTATAGATCTAGACTAGGTTCTATTTCTATTAAGTGGGTTGAAAAGAGTCTCAAACTGGGGAGGAGGGCTTGGTGTACATCAGATGTCTTTAAAGGATTTCTGAGGTGTTTTTAGGGGGGAAATTAGGGGAAAATTGTATATAAATGTATAGACAGTTAGGGGCACCACTGAAATGCTGTAGTGTGTATGCCTGGCCTGTCGGTGGCGCTGTGACACTTCCGCGAAAACACTAGGCAGATAAATGTTTGTTGTTGTGCTCAGAGTTCAGAGGTTATAAGGAGGGGCTACAGCGTTATCGTTTCAGAAAAGAAGCTCGTAAACACACAAACCTGGAACTGGTGTGTTGAAATCTTCACACTCTGGGACCCAGTTTAAAAAGTGATCGTTTTCAGGCTCGTATCCGTGTGTACGTAACGCCTCAACTATAAAATACTTTTGCGATTACGTCTAAACTCCGTGTGGACAGGGCCTAATATTGCACATATTCAGGCATTATTTTATTAATCTGTGAAACTGGGTTGAAGGCACGTGGCTAGCTGAATGTGCTTTGTCTTTTTTTAGTAAATTGGTCTAGATTGTCACAAAGATGGCACTTTCACAGCCAAATGTGTTGTGTTGTTGGCACTGGGATGGAATAGTGTTGAAGCTGAACCACAGTGTAAAGGAAGTCATGTTTTTTTTTTTTTTAACCTGATGATGTGTCACATGGAGCAGGGGTGAAGCAGACGCAATCTGAGGTTATCTGTTGTTGAGCAAGAATGTTTTTCTGACCTTTTCAGATCGTCATAACAACAACACACTCTCTTTTAGCCCATTTCCTTTATCTTGCAATTCGTTGCCTAATAAATTGAGCAACATCTATTTATATAAGATGTTAAGCTAAAATGTAATGGCTTGTATAGTAACGGTTGCCAAATTGAATTGTTTTTGTATGGTATAGTTACATTGATTCCCAAGTGGGTTGTGAAGAGGTTTACCTTGGGAACAATAAACGTTTCTGAAAGATGTTAGGGATGCATTTATGTGGTTTGGCTGTGAATAAGCTATATTTGTCAGCTGCCATCGCCTGTTGCTCTTGTTAGACTTGCCAAGAATATGGTTGATTTATTGGTTGATTTGCTTGTTTGTTAGGAAAGAAAGCAACGGTGTAGATCTGCAAAATCTGGATCTAAGATATGGATATAAGATATTGCGAGATGGGGCCAAACAAAATAAACTCCAACCACAAGCGACTGTTATCAGAGCACTATATTGTATACCATTGGGGTCAACACTTTGGTAAAGACCTATTTATATGTATTTATTTTTATGGTGCAGCATTCAGTTGACCCTTTTTTTAGTTCATTAGTTAATTTGACTCCACACATTATCATTAAAGGTCATCTTATAATGCATTAAGGTTGTAAAAGGAAATTCATTCTTGTTTTGCTAACACTAATGACTCATATCAGATAATATAAAACAATACATTCTCAACATGGTGGCCCGTGTCCTGTTTTTAGAAAGTGCTGATGTCTTGTTCAGTCTGAAGAAATGCCACAGAGTTTTCACGTTTTTATTGCCCGTGAGTTAAATAAGTGACTCATGCTGACATTCCAGTGAGAGCTCTTAGCAGGACCCCGAGAGAGGCAAGAGCAACCAGGCGAACCCGCTCCATAGACCTTACCACACCAGCGGACACTGTCAATTCAACACTTTGCACACACATTTGGAGAAATACTGTGCATGAAAGTCAAGGCCACCCCAACACCCACACCAAGGACTCCCCACGGATGTTTAGCTTTACCATTTTGTTGAATTGAAAGAATTGTAGAATTGAAACCAGGACTAGTTCTGTTCTAAACCAAGGCAAAATCAGGCCTCTACTGTACATCTAAAACCAGTAGTAAGTCAGGTCTAAACCAGGCATAAACCAGGGGTTAAACCAGGACTATACCTGATCAAATCCCTAAATAAAACTCTAAAGATTTGAAGAATTCCTGACAATCATTGATGTTGTGTATTGTAAAAAATGGTTAGATGCTAGGTCACTGATTATATAACAACTTTAGTTATGTTTTTGTAGTAATGTAGCTTATCTGTATAGTATTAAATATAGGAGAGTACATACTGTATCTGTGCCACAGTAGGTCACCAGGAGGGCAAATGTAAGTTCAATGTTCAGCCTTATTAGTAACGGTTTTACGAGATGTCATAAAGAGTGATCCACAAACCAGCATCAGGGTGAAATTTGGGTCCCACAGACCAGCTGATATAGACTGTTGATAGAGTGCAGCATCGGATAGCATAGTTTTGTAGAAACTAGAAACCTAAAAATCGATATAATGACATTAAAGTTGCAGTACCTGATTTTGTGCAAAAAAAGAACCAGGAAGATAAACATGATCTGAAGATAAAAATAGTTAATAAGCTGTGAATTTTTCAATAAAACATCAGCTCCCTCGCATCATTCCTGATAGATTCTAGTTCTTAATAAATAAAGGATGTATTGACCAGTCTGAGCACTCCTGGAAGCATGTGATTGGGTGAAAAAAGTGACCTTGGCTCTAAAACAAAAGCCCTTATAATACAGCCCACTGGGTCTCATGTCTTTCTCAGGTGACTTCTGGTATGATGTACTTAACTGAGTACTTATTTTTGCTCAAATACAAAGTAAATATATAATGTAGTGCAGCTTTAAATAGCCCACATACCACTTAATACATATCACAGTTCAAGCCCCACTCTCGTAGCTTGTTCATGTTTACAATGAAGTGGAAAAGTCAAGCTGAAATTGATTAAGGTGTTCCCCTGGTCCATCCACCCACTCAGAGCCGTGTTTCCATTTGCTGCTGCTGTGCCCTGTCTCTGGAGCTCAATGCTGGCTTTGTTTGTTTTGTGGCTTGAACCGTTATGAAGAATTTGTGGCATATGGAAATGATTTATAGAAAATCCCTGGAAGCTTGTTTGTTCCAACATACCGGCCGGTTATACGGGCAAGTATGAGCTATATATAGGCCCAGGGTGAAGCTAAGCAAGGAGGTGGAGGTCTGCTTTTGCCATTTTAAAGCCGTATAAAGAAAAATACAGACATGTTATAAAATATTATGTCATTGGTTTAGATTATGATTATGCACTGGGTAAACTCGATTATTAGGGCTGCACTATATGAGAAAGACATCTGATATCCAATAACCATGTTGAATATTTTGTTTTAGTTAAATTAAGCATTATTTCCTTTATCTGATATATTAACTGCTTCAAAACAAAAATTTGAAGGACTAAAACGAAAATGAAGGGAATTAGGACTTGAAATTTGACTAGTATTGAAATACATTTTATTTCTTGTCTCACAACACAATTTCATTCAAGTTTCTAATAAGAAAAATTATCTATGTCAGATTAAAGATTATGGCATTATTGCATTAGATTTAGTTCATCATATTTAATAGCCGGCCCAAAGTAGCAGGGATAGACTCACAGGGACAAACAGAATGATTGAATGAATGAATGAATGAGTGTAATAAAGGCATTTGCTGTGTTTGTTTTTGCAGTGATCCTGGAGGGGGGATCGAAATGGCAGATTTTATAAGACAAGAGACTCCACCGGTCGACTGCAGCTCAAGAAACTCCTATATCGGGATGGACTCAAGCCAACAGGTAATAAAAGTGTAAATATGATGTTTGCGATCAGTGAGATTGGCAGAAAATCATTGGGTCAACAAAACTGCAAGAATCTAGACGTTTTGACGATTTTTATTCATGTTTTATCTACTACATACAATATAGCTGTACATCAGAGGAGGACAGTGGCAGAGAAATGATCGCTTCTGCCACTAGGAGGTTCTGAGCCAGTCATCTATGAGTTACTGTGGGTTCTCTCAGGCATTCTACTCTGCCTTGGCTTACCCCCGCGCTATAAGAATTGAATCCTTATTCTTAAAGCTGCATAAGTTCTCAACTGTATTTTCAGCCTCTTTCGCAGTGGAACCTTCTTTACGTCCAGTGCTGTTTTTGGCCCAATACAGAGCCAAGTCTTGGACAAAATGCTGAATATCTTGGTACAGATAAACTGGGCTATTTCGCGAGCTTAGGGATTTGAAAAAACCTGTTTATCAGGCGTTTTACCATAACTAGGATGGTCCATGGAACCATCTCTACCAGTGTTATGATTGGAGCAGTCCTACCAATTCGAAGCCAAATTTGAACATTGAAGTCCCAGATACAGTGAACTATTTTAAGAGCTGAGGGAATTGAAATATTTTTGAGTGTAGCTTTTTAGCTTCGGGACCCTGGACCTGGGTCAATAACTTAGACTCTGTTTACCTATTTGTAACTGTAAATAACTTAGGGGCTGTTTACACAAGTACTAAAAACCATATATAGGTAAATTACTGAACAACGTATCATATCAGAAATTTATAGTTAGACAACCCCTTAGAATTATAAGGTTCTATCTGCGTTCTGACCACTTTTGAGTAAATCCACTTTAAAAAGTCAAGGCTTGATATTACAGATAGAACTTTATACTTTTACATGGTCTGTAAAAAGCAAAAAAAATAATACTGCTATTATAAAGATTAGGTATCCAAATGTAGGAATATGTGAATAACTCAATTTTGCCAAAAATGTCAAATAGAAAATAGGTGTTTTTTGGTCAATCAGACAGATTCAAATTCAGAGACCTATTTCCCTTATAGCAACATTATCTAAGGCTACCCACTGTTAGCTTAGCCATTGTCAACAAACCATAAGCCATTGTCTTCTATAGACTTCAAAGTCCCTAAGACTAAACCCACAAGTAAATAAGTAAACACTCTTTGCAGCTAACTAAACCAATTTACACAAGGTTTCTTCAAGTTTTCATTTTACTGTGAGTGCCTTCAATTCTGACAACTTATTGTGTACTTCCCTTGGTTGTGGCTTTTAATTAGTCATAGAAAACAGGCTGTATAAACGTGTACCTGTGAAAGTGTCTTCATTAGCATGATTCGCACACTTCAGGCTGGCAGCAGATCTAGTCTTTAATATTCAGAGTTGTTTAGCGGTGATTTTCCAGGATATTTTTAACCTTAGAAATACCCCACGAGAGCCTTTGTACTGACTGTCCCTGTGCCCTTGAGCAGAAGGTTTGGCCCACCTTTTGATAATTCGTGAAGGGGAAAAGAAGACAAAACTTTCTGAAGATGATGATTGCTTGAACTGGGGACTCAATATAATTATAATTGCTCATCTTGACATTTTGTTTTTTGAAACATAAGTGGGCTGTTGGTATGATGAGCTTCTCTCTTTGACTGTTTTGACAAGTGTTTATGTCTGACTTACAGATTGCCTCCACCCATGCAAGAGCGACAGTCTGCAAAGGTAATTATTTGAACACACTTTTCAAATACATATAAGGCATAAAGATTGTATTACATGCAATTAACAGAAACTCTTATCATACATAATTCATCATTTCAGATTAAAAAGTATGAACTTGGTCTTTAGGTCATATGTTTATAATATTTCCTATACCTACAGTACAGACCAAAAGTTTGGACACACCTCATTCAATGAGTTTCTTTTCTTTTCGTGACTATTGACATTGTAGATTCACACTGAAGGCATCAAAACTATGAATTAACACATGTGGAAATATGTACTTAACAAAAAAGTGTCAAACAACTGAAAATACGCCTTATATTCTAGTTTTTTCGAAGTAGCACCTTTTGCTCTGATTACTGCTTTGCACCCACTCTGCATTCTCTTGATGAGCTTCAAGGTTTTGATGCCTTCAGTGTGAATCTACAATTTTTATAGTCATGAAAAAAAAAGAAAACTCTTTGAATGAGAAAGTGTGTCCAAACTTTTGGTCTGTACTGTACATGTATCCAAAATATACCTCTAAGCTTGACTTCTACGCTGACGAAATCATAATATAATGATGCAATATCATAAATACCACTTATGTTCTCTTCAACTAAAAGCACATTCATACAAGGCAAGGTATAGGAAATGTCTTGCCCAAGGACACCAGGGCAGTGCGAAACCGAAAGTGTGACAGTCAATCTGGCAACCTTGTTTTTGATTACCAGCTTCATAGCCACTGGCGCTTCATATACATCACATACATTTTTCACATTTTGCATTACTAGTTTATTTGCCTCCATCACTGTACGCTATATTTTTTTGTAGTTAATTAAGCCAAGAGGTTGTGGGGGTTTATTCTTGGGGTGGGCACACTGGGCTAATTGTTTCAAGTTTTCCAAATTTTGAAGGTAATTTGCAGTTTGTTTACACCTAAATACAAACTCAACAATTAGCAGGCGTTTTGTTCACAGCTTGCATTATGCATTTTCGAGACAGATCCTAATGAGAACGCTTAACTAAATAATGACATACATTATGGACTAAGCCTTTCAAACTGGAGCTAATTTTTCTGTAGAAGTACAATTTCACTATACATTAGCTCTCATTTAAAGGCATAGAGGACTTCTTGACCAAAGATTACATTTGTTCCAATAAAGTTGATGTAATTTGACTAATCCCATAGAATTCACACATTCATTTATCAGTATATTGCTTGTGCGTGATGCCATTATGAGTGAGTTTTAGCACTTATCGTGTTTACGTGAATCCTAATCTCTGGTGAAAATGGCTAATGCTATCCTTTAAGTATGAAAAGTAGCCCACGAATGCTAATCAAATTCCAAAATTGAGTTTCAAGAATCCAATAACTCTTAATGAGTGACTATTTTGTGAAAATGAATGGTTGTCTACATACATCTCTAAGTGGCAGTTGCCCATGATACCCCGCCTAAGGTCCATAGATGCTGTTATAGGCTCAGAAGACCCACTGAATATACAATGCATTATAATTTCTGTTATCAACCCAGTACATGTTCCACGTTGTATTAGCAGTCTGCACAGCGTCCCTGACTATATCTCACGACACTGCGCTAAATTGATCTGGGAGGCGATTTTAGACACAGCCATATTTTGATAATGAAGCTGACTGGGGAGCGGGAGGTGCGGGTGTGTGCGGAGATCAGGTAATTCGTGCACACAAAGGAGATTACTGACCCGCGCCAGTTTAGAAGTTATGAATTGGCTGCTGACATTTCAGACTCTGCGTGCATAATCTTTTGATTTTCACTTTCTAATGAATACCCTGGTCGAATAAGCTAGCGGACTTTAGCCTCCGTAGCATTGCAGTCCGCCTCTATTCAAGGTTAAAGTCACCAACAGTTAGTGAAGGTACATTAAAATCATCAAGGGCTAAACCAGGACTAAAACTAGGAATATGGGGCTAAATTGCTAAACCAAGTCTAAACCAGGTTTAAACCAGGACTAAACTATAGGGCTGAACCAGAACTAAAGCAGATTACGGTGTGAACCAGGATTAACTCAGGTCAAAAACCAGGACTACACTAGGTACAATAAAACTAATTCTTCAGGACTAACAGAGATAGATATATAACCCCTTAAAAACCCAGGTCTACATTTGGATAGTTAATAGGACTAAACCAACTAACTATGGGGGACTCCTCTTCGATTCTCTTTTATTAAATGCATGCTGAAGCTCTCATTTTAATTGGTAACACATCATTTGTATTCACACTAATCCTATAAGTCCAAGGATGTCCAAAAGGCAATTTCCCTTCCCCACAATTCATCTAGCTAATGGCATGTTGAGCTTGCATTTTTATCTCGGACTATAAAAGAAACCCTTATTGTTCCTTTTTTTAAATATATCTTAGCTACTAGCAAGCAATGTGACAGAAAGACTTATCCCAAAAATGAATTGCTTTCGAGATTGACAAGCATAACATTACAACACCTCACATGCAAAAATAATACAGTAATCCGGTTTGAATGGGCGATTGTGTCAGCGTTCGTAAAATGTGAATTGGACAGAAGATTTAAGTACTAGAACAATTTAAAAAAAAAAACAACTGATACACAATTTACAACTGGCATGAGATAGGACACTTTCTGGACCACTGACCAATTCTAATCCATAACGGTTTATAGCGTATTATATTGGCTTCTATTGTGTTCTTGTTGCTTGGTTTTGCAACAATGGGCTGGGTTAAGTTGGATTATAATGCTATCAGGTCTTTGGCGGGTTGCACATTGAGAAAGAAAAGGAAAGCTTGTAAATACATAATTCAATAGCGAATAAATGCATTTGGCAAACCATACAATCATAAAAACCTTAGACAGCAGAACTTGATTTGTTTCTATGCAGCCATCTTGTGTTCTTGGCTTCTCACCACTTCATTTGACACATTTCTACAACCATGGTGTTCGCTTTGCACAATGGCTAGTCCTAATGGCTAGTCCTAATGGCTAGGTCAAACGCCTAATTTACACCAAGGCGTATACAGCGTGTTAACTGCATATGTGTTCACAGTTCACACCGGGCGATCCCAATCATCAACACGCTTCGAGCCGTATCTGCCATGGCTACTCTGCAATCTCCCGAGCTACGGCCGGGCTTTGAGTGTTGCATCCATCTTGTCAAATAGGTTTGTTTTGCTTGTTGTTTGACCAAAATCACCGGGACTCAATGTAAACACAGTGGGCAGATATATATACGCGACGCTGCAGATATGTGTGCTGTTTGAGTCACACGTAATATGTTCTGCTTCAGATACGCCTACGAGATAGCCTTGGTGTAATTTCGGGGTAAGTCTTTCTCAGTTTACAACAATGGCAGATTATAATGGTGTTTGGGAATGGCAGAACTAATGCACACATTTAATTTATGTTGGATTGGGTAGCTATTGAAAGAGTGAATGAAATTTTAGGGCTGGTAATAGATCACATATAAGGGATGTTCACAGCAACATTTCAAGAAGGTTAGCAGTACATCAGAATAATAATAATAATATAATAAACCAAAAAGCAAAGCACAAATACACTACACATTTAAACTGGAGTATCTCTTGTGAAATCTAACAACAGCCTTTCAAATAATTGATTTTGCCGACTCGATGAAGATCAGCAGATAAAATACCTGTAGTTATAGAACATATAAGCGACCATCAGAACCCTCTCATCTGCTAATAACATGTATTTGTGCTTTTCATCTCCACCAGAGCATCATCACACCATCCTATCCTGAACATCTACTAGATTTCAATGAACAATTTCAAGAAAAATTTTAAAAGATTGTCCTATGAGCAAAGAAACTTGAGACACACCTTTGAAATAGGTATGCTGGCCTTCGAAGCAGCTTTCACACGTGCATATAGGGAATACAGTGACTACAGTAAAGCCTTAGTTCTTAATTGGGGTCTCAAATGAAAGTGGACGCTTCAATGGCCGTTTAGTTCCACAAAGAAGTCCATTATTTCAAGAGTCTCGACTTTAAACTTTCTTAGAAGCATGTGAGGAGAAAGCCTGGTTTGGCATCTTTGGAAATTGGTTGATTTATATGGAATGCAAGGAATGTCTGATACACTATTTCTCTGAATGGAGTTTGCATGTCCTCCCCATGTGTTCTCTACTTCATCTCATGCTTGGGCTAATGAGAATCTTATTGCCCTTGAATAACAATATGAGATTGATTGTCAGTACACTGTTATGAGGAATTGTCCGCCTAAGGCCCATAGTTGCAACTCCTGATGTGAATAACTTATGATGAAAGTGTGCCCAGTGGAGTCCAGAGTTTTTTAAGCCTATTCTTCTTCGTCCTCATTTTAATTTTTTATTTTCTATTTTCTATTTTCTATTTTCTATTTTCTATTTTTTTTTTGTATGTTATTTTTTTTTTTTATGAAAGCCATTTGACTTCAATTGTTTGCCGTCTTTAAAGATGGCTTGATTTATTTCTTCCGGCAAAGTCTGCAAACAATAGTCAACCCACTCACACTTTGAAAAAAACCAAACGCATACCACCTACTGAACAACTAATAGACAAATATAAACAGATGCATCCCGCCCACCACAATAGACAAAGTAACCCACGCTTTCCCATAGACCACACTGGACCTATCAAACGCAATGGTTGAGCTTTTTGCAATCAAAGACTACCGAACATAGATGAAACATGCATTTGAAACACCAAAATTGTGATGTGATTTGATGTGTTACATGTGGGCTATGTTTGATAAAGTCTTTTTTATTCCCCATTTTTATTGATTTCATTTCTAGCTTCTTACACGTCTCGGACTTATCTCCCAGGTGCACGTCGGTGTTTACTGCATACAGTTCAAAAACATATTCGTTGCATGGGAGGACCTAGCTATATCTATGATTGTACAGCAGGATTCATCAAAAGGTCTGGTTAGCTAAGGCGTACAAAAGCCTCCATTTAATTACAGACTTCAGAAGAATGTCTTTTATTGTGAAAGGGCTACACCTACGTACAACATGGACTGAGATACTATGACATAGTTTTGTTGACCTTGTGTTCATTTTCATAATGAGCATGTAATTATGAAGAGATGTAACCATGGTTACGAACACACATTAACAAATTATTATTAGTTTATTGCTCTTTGGCCACTTTATTAGGTAGCTCTTTAGCCAAATAAAATGGTCTTCTGCTGCTGTCATGTTTTGCTGTCTTCTGTGTTCAGAGATCTGCAGACATTGATGTAAGACAGTGGTTATCTGAGCTCATTTTTACACACAGAATTTTTGCCCACAGAACTGCTGCTTACTGAATTTTATTAAAGATGATTTGGAATTCTTGGCCCACTCCCAATATTTGAATCACTAATTTAGCCAAAACAGATGCTGATATTCTCCTAACATTACATTACCTCATATATATATATATTCATTCCGAAATATTGCTTTTACTACATGTCACCCAATTCCGAAGTATAAAATATAAAATAGTTGGATGGCCATCATGCTGTACCTAATAAAGTGGCCAGTCAGAAGGCAACTGAATGAATTATAGGCATACATAGAGCTGCTGAGTATTGTACCCAGCTGGAGGACTGTCTTCTGCTCAAAAAGAAGACAGAGTTGCACATCTGTGAATCACTTCCAATTTTAACTGAAAGGAGCATTTATTTATATCAAACTTCCAAACATATAAACAAACTTTGATGGAGAATACTGACGGGGCAGATTTTGTTTAGCAAGATGCATTCGAAATATTAAGTAGCATAGCGCATGTGTTAGCGACCTGAAAAAAAAAAGATTCCCTTATTTATCCTTTTCGACTTTTAAGCATGGGCAGTGGCCAGTTAGTCGCAGGGCTGACACAAAGACATACACATACAGACAAGACCATTAACTCACATTTACATTCATTCTTCACCACAATTTATAGTCACCGATTCCCCTAACAAGCATGCCTTTGAAGAAAGAACCCAGAGTAAGACTTGAAGAAAGAACCCAGAGTAAGATCTGAAGAAAGAACCCACAGTAACACTTGAAGATAGAATCCACAGTAACACGGGGAACATGCAGACTCCACTTAGCTTTATGAGATTTAAATGGAAAATTTTGAATATTTCTGAACATAATTTGGCTCACACAAGCAAAAATAAAAGCCATCAGAATTACATTAAATAGTATTAATTAAACTAGTCAAAATTACTCAAATCAACATTAATTGCCGGGTTGAAGGCGACATTGCAACATTCTATAGCCCTATACATGTTAATGAGAGATTTTTTGATAGATATAGAGGGGTAATTGACATTGTCATTAATAAAAATCAGTTTCAACATTTGCAGATTTTCTTTCTTATAAAAATCCCATTTAGTTAATCCAGAATCCCCCTACCCCACCATCTGAGGGTATCACATTCTAGAACCTGAAACCCCTGAATTCAAGTCATTTTAACTTTTTTTTGCAGTACAGTCACTCTTTATGGATGTTAGATGATAAATGCTATTTTTGTCTTTTAGTTCCCCTGTCTCCAATTCCTTTTCTACATCTGATTCCATACACCATTCCATACTATAGATGCCTCCGCTATACACCTATGTGCACTCAAATAATAGTGCATTATAGAAAAACTGGGAGCTTTTGGGAACGTGTACTATACCACCTTGGCTACAAAGGTCAGGACATGCCTTGGAGCTCGCTGCCGGTCAGTACTGCCTATTTTCTAGCCTGCAATCCTCTAATAGTTACCTGTATAAGATTTTGTACACTTAAAAACAATCTAGTGATTCCAACTTAAATTAGTTTACTAGATTTTAACGTTCAGCCTCTGCCACCTTCAGCCATTGAACGTAGTGTGTGTTATTATATGTAATTTCAGGAAATGAGGCCGTCAGACGTACAGAAGTCTGGGTTATGAAAATATGTTCTATAATAATCGTCATTATGTATTCTGGGACAAAATGGTTTTTATTTATTGCATGAGTAATTTTCTCAAGACATTAACCCAAATGAACATAAGTGCCCTATGTCGCTCTGTAAGAAGAAATTATGCCCTTGACGAGCTACAGTGTACTTGAGACTGGATTGACTGATAGCACTCAAAGCATTAGAAATAGGCTGCTTTAATTATGAAAAACGTATGGGCCAATTAGGGGAGGATTTTCAAGAGTCGTTATCGGCAATGGGTGATTTGGTGTAGTTAAATTCATTAAGGCTTTGTTTGGAATGAACCAGACCAGAGGGAAAAAAGAACATATATATATATATATACACATACATACATACATACATACATACATATATATACACACACATACATATATATATAGATATACATATACATACATACATACATAAATATATATAGATAAATACATATACATACATATATATATATACATATATATATATATATATATACATACTGCTGAGGATGGTGAAAACTTATTGTGCTTAATACAGCTGCATTTACTCTTACGCACCCCATCACTTCCTCAGAAGCAGAACTAGCTCCCTCCCCTTCATCACCACCTAAGCAGCAGAACCATCTCACTATCTTCTATCACCACCTAAGCAGCAGAACCATCTCACTCTCCTCTATCACAACCTAAGCAGCAGAACCATCTTAACACTCCATCAACACGTCAGCCGCAGAACCATCTCACTCTCCTCTATCACCACCTACGCAGCAGAACCAACTCACTCTCCTCTATCACCACCTAAGCAGCAGAACCATCTCACGCTCTTCTATCACCACCTAAGCATTAGAACCATCTCACTCTCCTCTATCTCCACATTAGCAGCAGCAGAACCATCTCACTGAATTATGTCTTGTTGAAATACAGTATCTAAAGTGACTGTACTGCTACAGCCTTCTATATTTGCATAAACTAAAATAACATTGGACGGATGCTCCACTCTTTCGTCGAGATGTCATCGGAGTCTTTTTGAAATCATCTCTGGGTCTGTATTTTCAGCTACAGTTCTGAATCGTGCATGTGGGTCAAAAACTGCTTTAATTACTTCAGTAGTTTTTATTTAACAGGGGCCTATTATAAAGGCTCACACCGACTAAATACAGTATGTGCTAACATGTTAATTCCCTGTTCAAAACATGGAGGGGTTTGTCAAGCGCCCCGGTACACCCGCCTTTCATGTTACTATATTTGGAAATCCCTCAGCTACACGCGTGTGTTAGAAGCCGGTGTCTGCGAGTGACAAAACAAGACTGCACTCTGCTAACATCAGGTTTAGTCCACAGACCTTGGGAGGGGCTGGGAAGAAGAAGCACTGGCCACTTTATTAGGTAGTCCTATTTACAAGCTTGAGCGGTTATATATGCAAACCAAGCATGAGAATGAAGAAGATAGATGATTAACTTTTGAACGTGGCATGGTGAAATGGGTTTGATAATGATCGAATATCCAGTGAGCAGCATTTCTCTTGTTGATGTTTGAAAGGCAACACTAGCTCTTGAGCACTCTGAACAATGGTTAAATATGAAGCATCTTGGCTACAAACTGGGTGCCACTTTATTAGGTACAGTCTACCTAATAAAGTGGCCAGTGAGTTTATAGGCACTGTTCTATTTCCAGTTTGAAGTCTTAATCTTGCCATTAGTCAGTACCATCCATTGTTGAGGGAAATGATGCATCAGTCCCTTGGTGCCAGATTTAATATTATCATTCTCCAACGTGAGATATCGCTCATCTCGTCCCAGTGCCAATATCAGATAATTAACTTGGAAAATTAACTTAGAAATGCTTTGTTTAGACCATTAGTCCGTAAACAAACAATCACACATTAGCTTGATGAGTGTCTATTTAAAGACTCTTGAGCTTAAACAGAAGCCAAGGTGTTTCTATACAACAACACTGTCAGGCACCTTCAGCTTGAATACCCCCCATAGACACTAATTTGCTTAAATATTCAATAATTCACTGCTTATTCCTCCTAGAGGTCACATGAGCCTATCCCGGCAACTATGGGCCTTAGGTGGGGTACTAGAGAATGACCAGTTGGTCCAAGGAAGACATACAGGAATGTGCAAATGTGTTTTTGGTCAGGATCACTGCTTGACTGAAGCTCATACCTGATCACTTAAGTCTGTCTGGGGTGAGCATGAAGAGACAGAGAGATGTGAGCAGCCGGCCACCACTGATGAAATGATGGGAAGAAAATCTGTTTTCTGAAGGCCAAGTGTGTGAGTAATTATTTCACCCAGCAACCGGAGGGTCACCGGTTCTAAGCCCTCCCGAGCACATACTGTCATTGTGTCAAGATATTTCACCCAACTTTCCCATGTGTTAGTGTGACTGTGTGATTGTGGTGGTCTGGAGGGATATGGCAGCCACGCTTCTGCCACAGAGTTTGATTGAGGATTGAATGAATAATGCATACAATTGTAAAGCGTCTTTGAGTGTCTAGAAATGTCCTACAGCTTTAACAAACAAAGAAAAATTATAAAATAGCTTCTTGCAGCTGCGTTTGTTACCCATGAATCAGTGCTGAATGACCCTTCTCTACCGGCTGCTTGTTGGCGACAATGTGCAAGTGCTTCAAGAGAGAGTTTTATTGAAAAGCGTCCGTCAAACAATACTTTAAGTGGTCCTGAAATGGAACCGAGCAATGGGAGGAAGGACTGCCAACAAGGTTATATCTGCCATTATCAAGCGTAATGAACAAAGGGGCCATTTCGTAGCGGGGTTTAGAAAAACATTGGAGCGCTATAGTTATTTCCAGTTTGAGTAATTGAAAATTCGAGTATGGAACTCCAGATAGATGTGTGCGACATGGTAAAAATATAAAATCACTATTTTTTTTTTTTATTTCATCACAATTTTAAAAAAAATTCTTACCCTGAAGACTACTGTTAGTGTCTTCAAAATACCTTTTCAACTTTTCAATGCACATCCAATCTTGTCTTATCATAATATTTAAAACAATTGATTTGTAAATATTTTTTTATGATGTATTATTTATTTATTTATTAAATTGTATTATGATCAATTATTATCAGTATTATTATCATTATTGTTATTATCATTATTATCATCATTATCATCATTATTATCATTATTATTATTATTATTATTATCATTATTGTTATTATTATCATTATTATTATCTGAACACTTGCATTGTTACAGTAAAAAAATATTATGGTAAAGAGCAGAGCAGAAAAAAGTCACTGTATCACAATTCAACAATCGTCCCAGATTATCAGCTCGTCATAACGTCACTATACGATCTACTAATCTGTATCACCATAAGAATACACCTCTTATTCCAGAGACCATGTAACAGATTGTACAGGCTCTAACTTTTGGTGTAGTGGTATTCTTTATTCTATCCATGTTTATTGGGGGAAAAAAAACACATAGATACAGGGAGATCATCCAAACTATAGCTTAGGGATCGAACCTGGGACCTTTTTTGTAGTGTGTCATATGTTCATCATTCAGTTACAAACACTTACACATATCCATAGAAGCATCGTGATAATTCTTTGTAATGTTCAGAGACAGATCTTGAAAAATTATTTGGGCCAAATTAATGCCTTCTCATTAGCTACCCCCCCCCCCCCCCCCGGCACACATATACATACATTATGGAGTGGAGACAGGCCATTTTCTGCTACATTAAAAGAGAGATCTCACATTAAGACAAATACATTTCAAGTTATGCCGCCAACTCTTCCAACTCATTTTTTAGTGATTTTGTAAGAAAGTACATTTGGGGAAAGAGGTTTTGATCTATGATGTTCAAGTGTGCGTTGAGTGTCAGGGACTAAATCCAGTTTTGTCATGCAGTTTGATGTGACATTTCGTCTTATCCCAGAAGAAAGGGTCTGTGAATGTTTGGCTAGAATTATGCAGGACTCAGGAGTTGACTTAGACAGGGGCACATTCGAAAAATCAAGTCAAAATGTTTTAACAGGTTCTAAGGGAATATATGTGTTTTTGAAGTGTGACCCATCTGGAAATTTCTGAATTGCATTTTTTTATGCAGTACGCCTTGTGCCAAAGTAGAGGGAAGTGTGGTAGAGTGGACGACTGCCAAAAGGCATTAACATTATGGTCCGTATTATTAGGAATAGAATGAGTCATTATTTGCAGGGGGCAATGGTCAGTTTTATGGCGTTATAAGAGATATTAATATCGGTGTACAGTATGTCCATTGAGTGCCAATTATTATTGCTATTCTTCATCCATTCATATTCTGTTTATTCATCTTTGTGATGGGTGAGCCTATACCTCAGCGGATTTTTGGGGTTATTTTTTATTTATTTTTTTTTTGTCAAGAAAAACAGTAATCAGCAAAACATAAAAAAAACAACTTATTACAATACAATACAAAAAAATGCCTTCATAGAGCCGAACCAAACGAAAAAAGCAATTATTATGGCCAAACATAATATGGTCCCAACATTTGTGACCAAGAAGCAAAATTTTTCATTCACTTCATTAAAAAATGCAAATCAATGAATGAACCAGTTTCTAAGAATATAATGCAAAAATTGGATTGCATCGTTATAGGTCATTTAAGTCTATTCTTACTCGTATGTATGCCAAAGGAATTATACAGACAATGCAATTACTCTACCCCTCTAGCAGCTTGAGGTACAGTGTATTTAAAAAAACATTCACAAGCCTTTCAGCAGTCAATCCTCTTAACAACATTATGCTAAGTGGACAACTACTGTCTTTGTTGCAACCTTTGGCAAGTTCATGTAAAAAATAGCTTTTCTTGGAACAATTTTAGCATGCCATTATAACTCCACACACAGTTGAAGTCAAGTGGCCAGTGCTGTTGAAATACTAAAAAGTACATACAATGATACCTCACAATGATTCATAAAAAACAACATCGATGACACGAGAGAGGGGTGAATTTAAATGTCTAGTGATTGGTAGATCTGTGGGGAAAAATGTCTTGGTTATGCCAGAGGTCAAAGACTGGTCTGATATATAATGTAAAGGCAACATTAGCTCAGAAGATCTACGTCCCAATGCAATGTAAATTTTAATGAAAAAGAAAAATCAGCATATAAAATAAGTGGCGGGACAATAGATGCCAAACTACCAGCATAGGTGCTCGCCCTTCCACCAGAGGGTCGGTGGTTCGAGTCCCCGTCCAAGCACATGCTGTCGTTGTGTCCCTGGGCAAGACACTTAACCCACATTGCCTATGAATGAATGAATGAATGAATGTGGTGGTGGTTGGAGGGGCTGTAGGCGCAGACTGGCAGCCACCCCCTCTGTCAGTGTGCCCCAGGGCAGCTGTGGCTACACAAGCAGCTTACCCCCACCGGGTGTGACTGTGGAGTGAATGAATAATGTAATGTAAAGAGTCTTTGAGTCTTGAGAAAAGCGCTGTTTAAAAC